>CAOKZL010001549.1:342500-407332 GCA_948472985.1 Iguana delicatissima | reverse complement strand
ACAGCCGCTCTTATGCTGCTGTTAACAAATGAGCTGGTGCATATGAGCTGTAGCAAAGCTTGCTGTTTGTCTATGTAACTTCCAAGTTGACCAGCTGTTAAATTTACAGTACTCCCCAGTGTTTCTTATCCGTCTCCATATATCAGTTACTCCCAACTGCAATTTGATCAAGGTCAGTCCACCAGAACTTCATTAGTTTTAAAATTCAAATAGAAAGCTGCTTCCTCTTGTGCATTAAAAGGATAATTAAGAATATATATATACATATATCCGATAAACTTTTGATAAAAGCAATAAACTTTAAATAAAAAGCGAAACTCTTGACTGCGTTATCTTACATGCTTCCGTGCCGGAACCGGAACCGCCTGTATGGTTAGTAGGATAGAAAGATAGGTTTACGTTATGTTTAGGTTATGTTAGAGAATGTAGATTAGAAAGTACATATGTACATATGTTAGTATTTTTTGTCTATCGTCAGTTTTGTGTAGAGTTTTTGGTATGTCCTGTATTGTTGGTTTTCTTTTTTTATTAGTTTTTGTTATGTGTTTTATATTTCTAAATATAGTAGAGTCCCGGTTATCCGACATCCGGTTATCTGACCTTCTGGATTATCTGACGTCGCGGCTGCTTGGGGGCGTGGCTGTAGGCTTTTCGGTGCCCCCAGACACGCCCCCAGACACGCCCCCAAACATGGCGGCCACCATGGGCTCTGGCTTATCCGACATTTCGGTTATCCGACTCTCAGCCCGCCTGTTTAGGTCGGATAACCGAGACTCTACTGTAAATAAAAGTAATAATTATATATATATAAAAAAGAGAGAATACTTTGTTTTCCCAGGATATGCTGTTTCTCACCTCAGGGTGGCCTTTGAATCTGACTTCCAAAAAAGATACAGTTGAATAAGAACTCATCAAGAGATTCTCATGACCTTAAGAGAAATAAAAACTTTTTTAAAAAATCACTACTTACATTTCTATGTTTAGATTTATGTCCATTTAAATTTTTGTGTATGGACTGGTAAGGTAAAGACTTTATATAAAATGTAGCAACCAAAATTTCACATGCTTATGGAAGCTTATGTAATTTGGTTTTATTTACAGCTAATTCAAGGATGCTGCCAATTATCAGGGGACTTTGTATGATCACAAGTTTCTTATCTGCATTTCCCTATGTAGTTCATAACTGCATGGACTCCCCATGTATGTACAAGAAACTCATACACTATCTGTTTTTTTCCTAACAGTTTAATCTGTAAATCTAGTGTCTTCTAGTACTATCTCCCAATTACACCACACAAGAAGATATTTTAATAATTCAGACAAGAAACCAATCCACATTTGGCCCAAATTACTGTAGTTTTAGATGAACCCAAAGTTTCCTTGAGCATTGGAGTTAACAAGTGTGTGTGTTTGTGTGTGTGTGTGTGTGTGTGTACCTGTGTTGGTTACCTGGGCTTTATTATACACGCATAGCTGATGGAAGAAAATGGACACATCTATGATTGTATTTGCATAGATCCACCTTGGCTTGAATTTGCTTCTGAATTCCTCTTGTGGCAGAATTCAACATCAGAGATGAGCATACTGTCTAAAGAAGGTTGGGGTAAGGGGAAATTTTGATATATGCAAGAATTTCAATTCTTTTTTTAAAAAAAAATGACAAGCATGTTGTTTATGCAGAAATTTGATACACTGTGTGAAGATGGGGGGAGCAGTCATCCAGGACATGTTTGTTTAATCTGTAGCACCAAGGACAACGAGAAATATATCCATTCAATAAGAATCTCTTTTTATCTTATGCCACTGCACTGACAGATAAGAGAAATATATCATGTGGATTCTGATCCCTCTATGAGTTCCAGAAAATAAGATAAGGCCCTGAAAAATACTGGCAAATTAATCCCAGAGAAATTACTAACCATTTTGTCTAAAGATTCAATAGTCAGTAGGGATAACTTAGAGGTCACCTTTACTATTAATGCTTATGGCTTTCTTTCTAGCACAGTGGCATACATTGTACATCTAAATGCCTGATCTAAAAATAAATTCCCCAGCATTCCTGAATATGTTTCATAGACTTAGGCAACAGATACACAGCTTCCCCAGTCATCTCCCCCACTCTTGCAGTGTACAATTGGAGAGCCCATATTCTTCCCTTTCACATCCATTTACAAATGACCTCTTGTGATTTGCAAACCGGCACAATGTCAAGGCTGGCCCAGAAAGGCTTTCTCTGACTTATCAATTTACATAGAATAGGATTCATGCATTCAAAATATGTTCAATAATACAGTTCTGCCCTTACAAACAAAGGCATTATTTATGACACAAAGACCAAAAATAAAGGAAATTTGGGAATTATTAATGATCAGGGGAAAGAACCAGAGAAGACCATAATAAAGATTGTCATTATCTAAGTGAAAATGCCCAACCTTAAGGTTATCACTACTGTGTTGAGCTAGGCACATGCAAAGGTGGGGATAATTACCTTTCATATATAGGAAAGTTGAACCGCACGTTGCCATGGATATGATGCGGCACATCTGCTCATTCTGTTGACATCTTTCAGCATTTTCATATCATTTACAAGAAAACACATACTCTGGGACACTTTCCTGATCTTTACACAGACTAGGGATGGAAATGAAATTATTTGGGATTGCATTTTCCTCCAAAAATATCTCTTTCACACTGCCTTAAACTGCAGTGGGACAAAGCACATTTTGCTTTGGAAATACATATATTGATGGTGGGTAGAAATGCCAAAGGAGGGGGAAGCATAAGTCTGAAAAAGTGTATGATGAAAAATCCTGTGCACGATGATTTAATTAATTGGAAGTGTTTTAGTCTGTTGGAAAATTCATAAAATGTGTACATTACTAAGAATATGTACAAAAGTTGTACATTTTGGAAAAATCCCACAAATATATGTATGCGTATTTTGAAAAAAAAAATGAATTTCTGTGTGGGAGGGGAACAAAATAGTCTTACAACTCAAAATGAAACTGAAGCAGAATGAAAATGCCGGTGGTATACTGTCAACTGCAATGAAAAGGAGACTATCAGATTTTCACATCTCCAACCTATATGTATACCTAAATACCTTAAAGGTATAGCATTCCATTTGATCTTGGAAGCTGATCAGTGTCAGTTCTGGTTAGTGCTTGGATAAGAGACCACCAAAGTATACCAGATGCTGTGTAGGCTATCTTTTGGAGGAAGGAACTAGCAAAACTACCTCTGAATATTCCTTGCCTAAGAAAACTCTATGGCATTCATGGGATTGCCATAAGGTGACAGGTGACTTGAAAGCACATAAAGCATGTGTATATATTTTCTATGTTTTAAATTTAAAGCAGCTTTTGAAGCAGGTTAAAATATCCACACTTAGGCTGAAGTTCTAAACACACTTACTTGTGGGTAAACCTTGCTAGAACCATAGAGTCTTAGGCCCTTTCCTCTTGACACATCCAACCTGCCATGGGGATTAGAGAAGGACGGGGCTGGGATGATATTTACGCACAACGTCATCCCACTCCTGTCCTTCTCCTGTCTCCAAGTGGCGCAATTGCACCACAAATCATTGATGGATTTTCCCTGTCAATAACTGGCAATCTCGCCGCTCTCCTGCTGCGTGCCTGCACTCACCTTGCTTGCAGAGGTCCTGGAGGTGCAATGGCTGTACTTCTTGACCCAGGACAGCCTGGGACAGTACCTGGATGTAGTGCAGAAGGAAGGGGTAGGCCATCATGTTTCCTCCATTCACGGAGGCAGCCGGTGTGGAGGGGACCACTCCATCACACTCCCCTCCTGGGACACCTGCTGCCGCCATCATCACTGGACGCCACTAGGATGCAGGTAAGCTGCGGAAATGGTCTTAGAGTTGGAAGGGATTGGAAGGACCATCTAGTAACCCCCCTGTCATGCAAGCAATATATAAAAAAAGCATTCCTGAAAGATGGCCATCTAATCTCTGTTTAATGACCTCCAAAGAAGGTGAGTTCCCCATCCTCTGGGCACTCTATTCCTCTATTGAGCATTTCTTACAGTACAAAGTTCTTCCTAATGTATGAGGGTAAGGGTTTTCTTCGCTTTCTCTCACTTGTTGCAGTCCCTTATCCTCAAGTAGGAGATGGGACCCCCCCTTATCCTCACCTTGTTTAACTCCTTGCATACTCTCAAAGCTCTTGACCGTTGCCACCATATGAGAGTAAGGTGCAAGGGTGGGGGTCCCATCTCCTACTTGAGGGCAGCAGACTGCATTGAGTGAGACAGAGTAACCTCCCCTTACCCTCGCAGGGTGGAATCTCTTTTCTTGTAATCTGAATCCATTGATTCATGTTCTGTTATCTTGGAGTAGCAGAAAATAAGCTTGCTCCATCTTCTACATGACATCCCTACTGACTTGATTCTTCATAGATATGGATTGGATTTAAATTTTCAAGAAGCTGTCTTAGATCAGGTCAGATGATTGGTCCATCTAATTCAGTGTTTCCTACTGTGACTGGCAGAGACCCAGCTCTTTTGGGCCTTAGGTGGGAAGACTTTCGCATCACTTGCTACCTCATTCTTTTGACTGGAGTTGCCAAGGCTTGAATCTAGGCTTTTCTGCATACAAAGCATATACTTTGATGTGGAGCTGTGAGTCCTTTTTGCATGTAACCATTTGCATGTGATCCTTTTCCTATTTTCTGCTTCTACCTTAGCAAGCATTAAATGAATGAACATGTACACTGAGACTTTTACACAGAATCCCAGGCCAAATGTCAGAAATGTAATCCCCAAACATCAAAATGCCCACAACTGCTATGATATTTTAATGATTTCTATAGTCTGTAGTTTCAAAATTGCATTGCAAGACCTGTGTCATCCAGAACAAATCCCTCTTAGCATCCTAAGTGCTCTGAAATTTTGTACAAAGACCAAAAGCTCCAGTGCTCCTCAGATTTTTTTAATCTCTAACAGGAGGAGTAGACAAACTCTTTCAGTAATTCATCATAATGTTTCCACTTCACAGAGAACAGTTCCTTAAATTAAAGAGCTCTAGAGGTTAGTAAATCTGAGTCCTCTCAGACTAAGGGGAGGAAAGGCACTTCCAAGATAATGGCTTGTCAGCAACCTTCACTCTTTCACCAATGAAATAAAAGCTGAATGACTCTTCTTATTGCATCAGCCATGGTGCCCACTTGAGTCTGTCTCTCAGATTTCCTATCACTCTGATGCAGTGGATCTGCATATCTGTTCTAGTGAAAATACAGCAGTATCCTTTATGTGGGAAACTTGGAAAACTCGGGCAGGTCAGCTCTTCATCAAGGCAAACTCTGCTTCAGTATGGAAACTCTGAAAACTCAGCTACAGGCATTTGCTGATTCATCTGAATCTCATATAACCCAAAGTCTAAGGCCACTTCCACAGTAGACTGCTATAGTGGTATTATTCCACTTTCAACATCCCATGGAATCCTGGGGCTTGCAGTTTATGGAGGGGCCTCAAAGGCCCCTTCTTAAACTACAAATCCCAGGATTCCATAGGATGTTGAAAGTGGAATCATACCACTGTAACAGTCTAGTGTGGAAATGGCCATAGAGGATATGCAGCATATAGGCCATGTAAGCCATAACTGATCCTCATCTGGTTTCATTCTTCTACTGTCTCTGAGACTACTGCAGAAGTATCCCTGGATGCAACCATTTTGGGGATATTTGAACTATGTTAATAAAAGTAATTTCATATCCTCCAATATTGCACAGATAAAAATCAGAATGTGGTCAAGATGGAAAAGGTTGTTAATGAGAAAAAACACACTTGTTAGGAGATGCTGCAAAAGTTTCTTTTTGCCTAAGCCTACTGGCAAGGGCAGTATTCCACTGCCTCTTTCCTCCCGCCATGCTAAATACTGTGTTTGCTGGCATATAAGACTAACTTTTTTTTCTAGAAAAATATTGTTTGAAAATGAGGTGTGTCTTTTATGCCGGTATGTCCTATAAACTGGCAAATATGGTAAATTTAGTGCAAACTGCCATTACACTTTAGACTCAGTTTGCAGCAATTGAAATAAGCTGAAAACATCTGCACCTTGAGTTGCAAGGACACCATACCCCTATATGCGTTTAGATGCCTGCCAAGTGGGAATACTGTTACCCTGTTAACTGGGGGTGCTGGGAGGGGCGCCCAAATAACTAAAACACAATATGGGGAAATTAGCTGGAGCACTCACTTTAATCTTGTAACCCAATGTCTACGGGGTCAGGCCAAGCCAAGGAGCACACCAAATGTGAAACAATAACAGTGATTTTATTAAATACAGGCAAACAGTGTATGCAACACACTCACACAAGTAACTATAGAAAATAAAGGTGTTAGCGGTATAGAGGGATTTTGAGAGTTTGTTGAAGTGGGAGATACTACACCTGTCCGAAGCCTGGGGTAGATCAATGAAGAAGTCCGTAGATGCACAGTCTCAGATGGAGACCGAGGGGAAAGTTAGGCGGACGCAGCGGCAGCAAGGTGGGGTGGTAGTTCAGAGCGATCCAAGGAAGTTCTCGGAGCTGGGTTTTTTTTGTAGGGAAGATATGACCGTAAGCTAGTCTGGACTTTGGGATGAACAATGAGGTTTGGATGCAAGACAATGTCTCCGAAAGGTCAGAATTTAACATGATTGGATTAAGTCCAAATCGACAAAGGAATGGCCCGTATGCAGATGCAGCATACTTGGCAGTCAAGCGTCTAGCTCGGCAAGTTACCTGCTCGGGGCAGGGGACTCTTTGTATTAGCGTGCATCTTTAATGAGTTGTTTGGCTGAGGAGGTCTCCTAAAGCAAGATCTGGCTGAGTCCTGCCTGCCTAGGAGGAAAATGGAATGTTCAGCAGTTAATGGCCATGCCTAGCTCTGTGCTTGTTCGGGGGCCTCACAAACACTTGGCCAAGGGTGGCAAAATGGGGCTGAATTATGATATCAAACGATATCTAATATCTTCCAAAGCCAGGCCAGTTCATGGTGATAACAATACTAGTATACACATCCAATGAAGTCAGCTGTAGTGCGCAAAAGCCCATTATCCATTTGTTGGTCATTATGTAAGAGGCCATTGATTCCATTAGGACTTAGAGTTGGTAATTTAATTATAGAACAAATATTAAAATATCAGCTCCCTTGCTTTGAAAAATCAGAAATATTAGACTAAAGCAGAGCTCCCAGCAAGCCTTAAAACTAGTTTTTCTATAACTACCAAATCTTAGCACTTATGCAATATAATTACCAACACAGAGTGCAGAAATACTTACTCCTCAGTCTTGTGCCCTGGCAGCTTTTAATGCAGCACTCTCACTCTATTCACATATCCTTTCTTTATAGAATCAGTATGTAGCATGTCATGATTCCTTTCCCATCTCTCTTAGTGCATTAATTGTACTACTGAGTTGGTTTGAGATCATGGTTACCTGGACTTGGGTGATGAACGTTACTTCAAGGGAGGACAACTTTTTGATGGTTTCTATGAGACATTAGATTGGTGACTAGCACCTGGTGCCAGATTATGATACATGCCAGGGGTGGGGCATGAAGGTATTTAAGGCTGGGTGTCCTAGTATGCGTCCTCTTTGATCTTTACAGTGTGACCCACTCTCCTGCCCTTAGTGCAGTGTGAGATTTGTCTGGTTGTTTCAGGACTAAATAGGCTCCCCCCCATTCACACTTTTACTTTATTTTTCCTATCCCATACTGTATCTATGGGACTTGGAAAATTGGTGTGGTGGTGTCAGTTAAATAGGCTGTCATTTCACAGGTAGCAGGGAGAGAATAGAAGACTTGAGTGATCACATTTTGCTGTCCATTTTTAGTGTGGGGTAGGACTCTGAAACCTGCCCTTATAAGGTTCTGCAACTCAGGGGTTTGGGGAAAGAGGGTTCCTTTGAGATTAACCTGGGATTCAGGCTCTCTCTTACAGAGTTGTGTAACTTGGGTAAGAGTCCCAGGGTTACCTACCAATTAGGCTGGGCTGGGGACCAAACCATATCATTTGGATTGCTTGTGGGGCTAAGATGTTTTACTCAAGGAAAGGCTCAGGAGCTAGTCATGTGGTGCCACCCAGCCTCAACTGGACCAATATCAGATTCCTTCCCATTGATTCCTTTCCAGGACAAGGAATCTTCAATAGGTTAGGTCAAATAAAGTGGCCCTTATTTAACCCAATTTTCTGTGTCTGGTCTCATTATTTCATGGCTGACCATCAATTTAATGCCATGCTATGATCTAACAAGAGCTCTTAGGTTTTCTAGTCAGGGAGCATGTCTCATTGCCCTTTGTCTAAGAGATATACACCAGCAAGTAACATAAGACAGGGATTTTTCTCTGGTAGTGCTATAACTTTGGAACACCCTTCTCTGACTTCAACTTGTTTCAGATGTATTGAAATTTTAGCACTAGGATGTTTATCTGGCCATTTATAGACAGTTAATTGTGCCTGTAATTCATGTGTCAGCAGAATATAATGAAGAATTAAATAAAATAAGTCAAAATCTATGGCCATTTCCACACTACACTGTTATAGTGCTATTATTCCACTTTCAACGTCCTGTGGAATTCTGGGGTTTGTCGTTTACTGAGGCCAAAGATGCCCTTTCTAAACTGCAAACCCCCGGATTCCATAGGATATTGAAAGTGGAATAATAGCACTATAACAGTGTAGTGCAGAAATGGCCTATGTGCATTAAACAACAAAAGGGAGAAAGGAGAAATGATGAAGGGAGATGAAGGGAGAAAGAAATAGGAGAAAATGACTGAACCCTATGGCATGTTTATAATCTCCTAACTGTGCTTAGGAAGCTGATGCTATGCCTCTGGTGGGCCTTCATGGCAAATAGAAATTGAGGAGCTGTATAATATATACATAAACAAATATATACATAGAGAGGAGAAGTGAGAAACAGATTATAGAAATGTTCAATAGAAAAAAAAAACTCCTTTGCTACTTTTCAGTAAATTGGCTAAGAAAGGCAAATGCATTTGAATGCAAATATTGGCTGTGCCAAATCTGCAGTAAATATAGCCATTCTGTCTTAAGCAAAAAGCAAAACCACCTGTTATACTACTAAATTTTTGCAGGGAAGAAGAAAAGATTAAATCTATACTGCAGCCCTTAAGCTAAAAGAATGAATAAACTGGGCCAAGGCCCCTGGAGACCAATTTAAAAGGAACTTGAATAACACAGGATTCCGTTGGCTTCCAATACATAAACATATCTTTGGATTTATTATAATTACTTTTAAAGCCAAAGAGGATCCAAAACTGATTTATGGGTAGAGTAATAGCTGGGATTGAAATATCAGGATGGGCAGTAAAAAAAAAAAAAAAAAATTAAAAAAAGGGAAAAGGAAAAAAAAGAACAGTATCCTCTACAATACTAACTTATGGTCCTGATTATGGGGGTGAACATGGATGTAAGACTTCTGATATTCCATGAACCTTAATCAAGTAGTTTGCAAGCTAATTGTAAAGTGAAGAAAAGAAGTGGACTACCCTATTTCAAGTCTTCCATTAAGTGAAGAAAGGATTTGGGCTACAAAATGGCTTTTTTTTTTTTAAAGGAAAGGTTGTCTTTAGGGAACAATAAATAGTTCACACCCATTCCTCCAAAGAGCTGCCTACTGTAGCCTACACTTTGAAAGTCAAGTCTGTTATTTCTTATCAAATACCATCTTAGTATGGAAGGAGACAGCAAGGGCATTATTCTTAACCTTGTGTGACCAGTATGTTAGATTAGCCTCATAAAATCTTGAAAATATCAGACTTTCTTGGAACTGCCTGCTTAGAATCTATCCCTGCAGGTTTTTTTTGTCTTAAGGCAAGTTGTGTTTAAATAAAGCTGTTTACAATGCATTTCCAATTGCTGTTTTTATTTCAGACCCAGTAAAATTGTGATTTAGGGTTCTTCTTGTCACATTATAAAAGTTAAACGTAGTGACCCTTGTTTGTTTGTTTTTAAAAAAAGCCACCAAAAGCCTTAGAGTGCTCCTAAAAGAATTAGTTCATGCTTTATTTATTTACATGGATATGTATATCCATAAGTGTTGTCTATATATCTCCTAAAAATCCCTCTTAGGATTTTTAGGGTTGCTAGGTCTCTAAAAGATTAATATGCTTCCTACTTTTCTTAGTTTTTGTCTACTTAATGATCATTATTCAATATTTTTAATCTGTAATGTTTTCACTTGATGCCTATAAATACATAATAGGGAAGATATAAAGAAAATCAATGCAAAGGCTCTGATTTTTTTAAAAAATGTTAATTTTTACACATGGACTACATACCTAATTTGTTTTTCTTTTTAATTACAAAACAACCTTATGGTTATAGTTTTTCATACACAGTAACTACTGTCAAGCCATTGTATCCCAAACAGAAATCAGGAAGTAATTAATACAGTGCTTATTCATTATCCAATTATACAAATTTTTTCTTTTTTGGCCCAAACTCAGGCCATTTCTGCCCTATACTATTATAGTGCTATTATACCACTTTCAACATCCTGTGGAATTCTTGGGTTTGTAGTTTAATGAGGCCAAAAAGCTCTTTGGCTGAGAACTCTAAAGGCCCCTCTCCAAACTACAAACCCCAGAATTCCACAGGATGTTGAAAGTGGAATAATAGCACTATAACAGTGTAGTGTGGAAATGTTCTTAGCCTTAATTAAAATAAACCAATTAAACTGATAGAACTCATGTAAGTGTTGAGTTATCAAGTTCCTATTAAGTCAATGGGTCTACTCTAATTAGGATTAAGATTTACTACTACTGTGCTACTTTAATAGGTGTTAAATAGTTTTAACTGGTGCTACTTGACTAATAGTTATTCTTCTTCCCTACCTCAAACCATAGGGAAACCATAGAACTGGGACTCAAGGTGGGTTACAAAAATTAGAACAAAGACAGGTTAAAAAAAAAGCCATACAGCATCATCGGTACAAACACACTGAAAGGAGGTGGAGCTCCAGGAAGAAGAGTTGCTCATTCACATATCATTCCCAGCAGCTTTGGCTGAAGTTTCTGTGAGTGCAAAGAAACTGGACTGGGTGAGGATGAAAGCTTTTGAGCCAGTAGTGCAGGCCTTGTGGTGTGTGATTATACTCCAAAGAGTTCCTACAGTCTAAAATGAGGAAAAAATCAGCTGCAGGCAAGGAGATAGAAGGATCCATAGTCATCTACTGCAGTGTGTGTGAAATGTTTTTTTCTTTACAGAAAACCCCTCTGACTATATTTGTAGCAAGTGCAAACTGGTGACTCTCTTGGAAGAGATCAGCACACTTCAGCAATGTATTGACATTCTTCAGTGCATCAGAGAACATGAGGGCTTCCTAGATAGAAAAGAGGCAGAATTGATTTTACAGAATCAACAGGAAGAAACTGCCAAGGAAAATGAAGAGGACAGTATCATTGATGGAGCACCCTGGAGGACAGTCACTGTCACGAGCAGAGGAATTCAGAATCACTCTGACTAAGCCATTGTTTCCTACATCTTCCTTTAGATAGCAGTAGTGAATATGCTCAAGCAAGAAACCAGCAACAAGAGACACTAGAAAGAAAGGTAGAGCATTTAGGGGTGCAGTGGTATTCTAAAGATAGAAGACAAGATAGGGCCAGGAAGATCCTGCAAGTAAATGACTGGCTAGGCTGATGGTGTTTATGGGAGAGGTTTGACTTCCAGGACCATGGAAGGACCACTTTTTGGGTGACTAGAGATGGGCTGCACATTATGAAGGCCAGAAAGAATGTCTTTGGCAAAAGCATGGCAAATCTGATCAAGAGGCCTTCAAACTAAATCTTTCTGGGGTTTGAAATGATAGCTCAAATATCAGTGGAAAAGGGAGCTCTAAACACAAGGATGAGAATACTAGAAGAGAATCAGAAGAAGAGGATGGGAGTCAAAGTAAAACTTGCATTAAAATAAAAGATGTGAACGAACCAGGCTTTAGATGTCTATATACCAGTGCATAAAGTCTGAGAGACAAACAAGATGAGCTTGAAGTCTTAGCACAGGAAAGTAAATATGACTTTATAGGTATAACAGAGATTTGGTGGGATGAAGCCCATGACTGGAATATAACAATTGAAGAATATGATCTGCTCAAAAAGAATAGAGTTGCATTATTATGTCAAATACAAATTCACTTGTACAGAAATCCACGTGAATGATTGGATTGTACAAGTTGCAAGCATTTGGGTAAAGAAAAATGGAGAAATAAATAAAAATGATATTGTTGTAGGAATTTAATACAAGATACCAAACCAAGAATAGGTGGTAGATGATGCTATTAAAAACAAATTTCAGAAATTTCCAAGATGCAAGAGCTGCTATTTTCCTTCAATCTCCACAAAAAAGTACCATGTGCTTCCATGCGTAAGCAGAAACCTTGCCTAGGAATCCAGATTGCAAATGAAGATTGATAACAATTAGTCAGGAATCACCTAGTTAACCTAAATCAGTAGAGTTCTGATCTGAAATTAGTAGATGAACTGCATCCCAATGTATCTGAGAATGGGTGAGGTCCCAGACAATTGGAGAGGAGCAGACATGGCCCCCTCTTCAAAAAAGGCAAAAAAATAGATCCAGGGAACTAGAGTCCAGTCAGTGTGACCTCAATACCAGGAAAAATATTAGAATGGATTATACAGGAGTCTGCAAGTATCTTGCAAGCTTAATAGATGGTGAGAATGCTGTGAATGTCCTTTCTCTTTAGATTCCAGAAAAGCATTTGATAAAGTCCCTCACAATATTTTGATTAGCAAACTAATTAAACATGGAATAGACAGATCCATAATTTGTTGGGAAACCATACTCAGAGAATCATCATCAATGGCTGTTCTTCAAACTGGAAGGAGGTCTGAAGTGGAATGCTTCAGGGTTCTGTCCTGGAGCCAACAATCTTTAATATTTTTATAAACAATTTAGATGATGAGGTGGAAGGATCCTCATCAGATCTTAAGATGAGACAAAGCTGACAGGAGTGGCTAACACATTGGAAGATAGGGACAGAATTCAAAAGGACCCTGACAAACTAGAAAATTGGGCATAAACTAGAAAATAAAAATCAAGAGACAAACACAAAATTATGCCACAAAATTATGTTTAGGCTACAAAAACCAAATGCATAGGTATAAGATGGAGGATACATGGCTCGTCAGTAGTACATGTGAAAAGGACCTTGGGATTATTGTTGAATATGAACCAGCAGTGCGATGCTGCAGCAAAGAAAGCAAATGCTATTTTAGCCTGCATGAGTAGAAGCATAGTTTCCAAGTTGAGAGAAATAATAGTTCCATTGTAGCCTGTGCTGGTCAGCCCTCATCTGGAATATAGTGTTCAGTTTCAAAAACGATGTAGACAAGTTAGAGTGGATTCAGAGAATGGCAACAAGGATTATAAGAGGTATGGAAAACAAAACGAACAAGGAAAGGTTAAAGATGCTAGGCTTGTTCAGTTTGGTGACAAGAAGATGGAAAGATGAAATTATTCATGGTTGTCACAGAGAGGAGGGGGCAGGTTTGTTCTCTGCTGCCTGGAAGGGTAGAGGCCTAATGGTTTTAAAGTTATAGGAGAGTAGATTTCAACTGTATATTACAGGGAACTTCTTGATAGTAAGAGAAGTTTGGCAATGGAACCAAATGCCTAGAGAGGTGGTGAGGTCTCCTTTGGATGTCTTCAAAAGAGACTGGACTGTAGCCTGCTGGGGATGTTTAGTTGGAGTTCCTACACTAAGCAGGGGGTTAGACTTAATGGCCCATGAGGCTACTTCTAATTCTATGATTCTATGAGTCTATTGTTAAAAAGTTATTTGAAGCATTGATTCCATGTGACTTCTTGACCTTCCAGCATAGTGCTGCTCATCACCCTTCTATGTGGTACTCAGTTAATTATTCATGGAGGAGGCCACTACCCAGCATCCTGAAGATAGCCGTCTTATTTGATCTGTGCTAGACTGTTGTAAAATCAAGAGAAACTAAGCAAAACTGTCCTTTCTCCTCAACCATATTGAATTTGGGGCATTTGTTCCAAACAAACACAACCTCTCACCATTAAAATTAGAGGTGGGATGGGGAGGAGAGGCTGAAAGACACAAAATATAGTAATATATAGGATGAAGAAATCGCACTCTGATAACAAGGCATGTGGTTTAGATTTGGTCTCAAAGTGGAGATTTGGAAACTATATGAGTCACTTGGTAGGTGTTGAAGATTTGCAATCATACCAGCAATGCACTCTTGAACACAAAAGCAATGGCTATTCTTCTGCAAATCTCTCTTGTTGCCTCAGTAAGGCACAGTTCTTGAGTCAGCACAGAAGTACAGTGAAACATAAGTCTTGGTAATAGTGAAGCAAGAGTATAATTTTAGGTGTTGAATTGAACTGATGCCCAATGTGGGGTACACTTTTTGGCCTGAGGGCTGAATTCCAGTTTTGAAACTGTCTCAAGGGACACATTCCACAACTCGGTGTAGCTGGTAGTTTGCTGAAGTGCAGGTATACTTCAGTTAACAAAATAGATGTATTCCTGGGCATTACTTCTTTTGCAGAAGATTTGGTGCCAGAGGCAGAAATAGCATGAAAAGAATATGTTTCCGCAACCTACAAAAAAGAGCAGTTGTATATGATTCAACAGACTTTTTTATTTAAAATTATACAAATGTGAAATGAAGTAACTGGGTCAGGTAAACCTTGCATAGGTAAACAAAGACATTTTGAACCTTCTAAAGACCACTCGAAAGCTTTTTTCAGAATGCATACAGTGATTTTTTTTTTCTTTTTCACTAGTCTCCACTTTTGTTACTGTTTCCATTTTGGTAGCTTAATTTACAGATCTATGCTACTTGAACATGCAGATAGGAGCTGGTGTAGAAGCCCTACTTCTCCCCCTTTCTCTCTGTTTTGCTGTTCACACATGCTCAGTAATGAATTCTGTGAAGGCAGATGATGTTTTCTTTACCTTTCAGTCTGTAGGCAGGCACACACAGCCATAATAGAGGATCAGCTCCGGTAGAATCTCAGAGTCCTAGCTCAGGTTTTATTGCATTGTTTATTGCAGATGCACTGCTGCAACACAACCCCAAAAGTCTGAGTTTCTTTAGCTCTTCTTTAGCATCCTCCCAGTGCTGATGGTGCTAAACAATTTCCAATTAGACAGAAGACAAAAGGGAAAAAGAAGGTGAAGAGATGTAAAAAGACTTTGTAAGCAGGAGCTTCTTTGTCAAGTGCTTTGTTAAATGAGGTGTGTCTGTACTTTAGAATTCAGTGGATGGAGCTTTGTCTCTTGTCTGTACAGTCTGTTGACTGTGAAGTTCAGTCCCCCTTCTAGCCACTAGGTTTAGTAGTTGAAGGGAATGGAAGATCTTGGGCAAGGTCCCTATCAGATAATAAAAAATATTCACCCTTTCAGATACTCAGATCAATAAGTCAACAGAAGTCTGACTGTGGCCATTTCCACACTACATTGTTATAGTGCTATTATTTCACTTTCAACATCCTGTGAAATCCTGGGGTTTGTAGTTTAGGGAGGGGCATTTAGAATTCTCTGCCAGAGAGCTCTTCGGCCTTGTAAACGACAAAACCCAGAATTCCACAGGATGTTGAAAGTGGAATAATAGCACTATAATAGTTTGAGCAGAAATGGTCTGTGAATATCACTGCTGAAATTGACACACTAATGGGAGAGGGATTTGCCATTAGTGTGTACATTTGCCAAGATATAAAAAATGTGGTTTAAATGCTGAGTAAAGGTATAGTAGTTTATTTGCTGCATGGAAACAACACATGCATAACTCTTCATTTGTCATTAGAGATGAAAAGAATATTTGTAAATATTTTAATGAAAAATCATTGTGAAACCCTGATGAGGAGAGTACTAGGGGGATGAGAATCTTCACAGATTGAGTCTGCACATTTATGTGCAGAAAAATACATTTCTGTGTAGAAAGTCATGTTTTCTATGTAAAATCCCATGTACCTCTTTTTTATGGCAAATAAGTCCAGATCTGCAAATAAGAATTGTGTATTTTTCAAGGACTTGCTTGCAGTAGGGAGAAAACTGGTAAAATTATTCTTTCTTGCCTGAAAAAATGAAGTTTAAATAGATTTACATCCCTAATTGTCGCACAGTAAAGCATTATGCTAGTTAAATTTAAAGGAGAAATTATTAATTTGCTTTGTTAGACAAAATATTTTCCCTCCTTACAGAGTCTTTATTGGGATCAAAAGCAAAGTACAACTTTGCTTAAAATCACTCAGAAAAACTTTAGAAAACTTTAACTTTCTTGTATTCCATACATTTTGGAACCTTCTTGGCTTGTGGTTATATCTGCAAGGAACCCAGCTTAGTTTGTCTATGGCTGAGCGATGAGCAATATAACTGCAGGGATTAGAGCAATCCCTTTCATGAAAAAGCAATATAGAGATATATTTTAAAGGACTTTCTTTAATTTTGCATTGTATGTTGTGAAATCAAAGTTGTCCTTGGCTGTTGTGGCAAAGTTGTAGTTAAGGAGAAGATAGGAGACAAGAGACAATGTGGCATTTGTTTAGCTTAGAGGCTGAATTAGTTCAGCAGAATGAGAGGTTTGGAATGAAGACTGTCAGCAGCACAAGACTGCAGTTACTTTGACCGTGCAGCCATTAGTCCTAAGCTGAACTTGAGAGATAACAAAATGAAACTCGTGTCTATACCTAAGTGAATAGCATTCCAGTTCCGAGGAAGTGTAACCTGGGGAGAGTGGCAGCTATATTGGTGGATGACAGCAAACAGATGTGTGCTGCAGAATGGCAAAATATAGTCCTGACAGGTCAAGTTCCAGCTGCAGCTGCTTCCCAGTGGACTCTCACCAAAAAACAGAAAGAGAAAATGCTGCTTTTTATGCAAATCAAACCGGTACAGATTTTGCATGAAATAAGTCCCCAATTACAGTATTTTCTGAGCAAGACTCAACTTCTTTTGTGCAGAAAATAATATTTCTGAGAATTATTTTCTGCACAAAAATGCTGTTTCTGCAGAGGAAATGTTGTTTTCTGTGAAAAACAAATATGCGAGTTTTGTGCAGAAAAAGTTCCAAATTGCAACAATTCCCATCACTCCAGAATTCTTCTCATCAGTGTTTCTTGTCGGTTTATTAATGCTCGTTTTTCAAATATTTTTTGAATAAGATTACAATCCCAACCAAAAGTTCCTGTTAGGCTGTTTGAAAATGACTCTCACTGACATATTGAACTGCATCCAGACATCTGTAGCTGAAGCATCAGAAAATCAGTTTAAATAAGAGAAAGAAACCTCTGACTGGGAATGTATATTAATAAATGATATTTTGCTTAATTATTAAGTGCTTGACACAAGTGTTACTATGTTGATGTTAAGTATTGTAATAATTTTATTCAATGTTGATAATCTTTTTGAATGTTAAACTTCTTTTTGGTGAAGAGGGGAAGACAAGTTATTCAATATATGTATGCATATATTATTGTTGTGTGCCTTCAAGTCATTTCTGACTTAGGACGACCCTAAGTTGAACTTATCTCTAGGTTTTATGGGGTTGAATGCATGTAACACATTGAAGGTCACCTAATGGGTTTCCATGGCCAAGTAAGGAATCAAAACCTGGTTTCCAGCACTCAAACCACTACACCATGCTGGCATTCTCTCTCTTTCTCTTGCACATTCTCTCTCTCTCTCTTTTTATCTCAGTCTCTCTGTGTGTATGTGTGTGTGTGTGTGTGTGTGTGTGTGTGTGTGTGTGTGTGTGTATAAAGAGAGAGAGAGAGAAGGGGGGGAGATGCGAGGAGAGAGAGTAGGCAGATCAGATAGGTGTGTTTTCTGGGGTTCACTAGTAAGTCAGGAATAATTATAATTCTCTAACGTTAAACCACAAAATGTATTATTCAGAAACCATATACATCTGATAATGATGGCTGTACTTTATTTAGTTATGTTTTAAAAAATGGCCCTGTATCTATCCGGACAGGTTTTGATCTGATATAATGATGGTAACAATTTCATCTCCATGAGGAGATGATTGAGATGCCATAAATGTTTGAGTGTGTGTGTGTGTGTGTTTAAATCAGTGGTTCTCAACCTGTGGGTCCCCAGATGTTTTTGGACTTCAGCTCCCAGAAGCCCTGAGCATTGACCATAGTGGCTGGGGCTTCTGGGAGCTGAAGTCCACAAACATCTGGGGACCCACAGGTTGAGAACCACTGGTTTAAATGCATCTGAGGTACTTATTGAAGAACTCTCCTTCAGTCAAGACTGATGTAGGAAAAGACAATCCCAGTGGTGGGTGGTGGCTTCCATGTCAGAAAGCAGTGAATCCATAAAGGTTTTGATCCAGACTTTAAATGAGCTGTTAGCACCATGATTACTTCCTTTAAATTCAAACTAAAACCTGAAGTAGATTCACCCACCCTATTGACATAGATGCCACAAGCTGCTATTAGAGTCTCAGAAGATATTTAGTTGCCAAACCTGCACTAAATGTTGAGGTAGTTTATTTTTGTGCTATCATGGCTAGTGATACTGTTACATGATGTAATCATTAAAGTTCTTTAAAATCCATTTATGCTTAGGATGCCACAAAAACCACATGGCCATGATTTCCATATGTTGATTCATGACAGAGTATGTCCTGTATTATTTATACTCTCTTATGCTAATGTTGTTTTGTCAGTATTCACTATGCAGACTGAATAGCATAGATTTACTGGTCACCAGCGACTCATCTCTCTCTCTCTCTCTCTCTCTCTCTCTCTATATATATATATATATATCTGAAGGGGGTAGTCTTTTTCCAATGTCAATATTTTTCTGCATGCAACCTTGCACCAATCTGGAGACTAATCAGGCCAGCACACAAAAACAGATTTATCAGTGATCAAGATGGGGCAAAGCTACTGACATAAAAGAAGATTTAGTGGGGTTTCATTGATGCATCAGGTGTTTTACAGTGGAGAAAGGACCACTTCCTATTCCACTATTATAAACCTTGCATCCAAGGAGGAATGCTATGGAAGGCCTCATGTCTTCTGGATGCATGAATCTGTCTCCCCTTATCAGAAGAAAGCTAGGATGTGGTTACAAGTTTTATATAGAGTGTCCCAAATAGACTAGGAACAACCTTCTGTGTAGCAGGAATTTATAGTAAATTTGCCCTTCTAGAAACTCTGAAAATAAGGAAGAGTTATTAATTTCATTTCATTTCATTTCATTTCATTTCATTTCATTTGTATGCTGCCTTTTTCTCAGAGAGGGACATAGGATAGCTGTCAAAGAAACTCAAAAAAACCTTCTCCAAAAAATTTAAAAACAATAAAAATCACCACATGCAACAGTATAAAATCATTTAAACACATACAAAAGTTTAAAAAGATAAATAAGAAGCCCCCTGCTTATACACTGAGAGACTGCTTAAAAAAAAAGGTCTTTACCTACCAGCCTAGCCTCCTGCAGAAGGGAGTTCCAGAGGGTGGGAACAGCCCCTAGGAAACCTCTCTCTTATGTGTGCACCAAATGAGCCTGTGGTGGTATAGTGGGACTGATAGAAAGCCTCTTCCTGCATATCTTAACATTCTGGCAGGTTCGCATGGGAGATACAGGTTTTCACATTGTCTTTCACGTAGTTCTGACAGGTTTGTATGGGGAGATACAGTCTTTCATGTAGTCTGGATCTAAGTCATACAGGGCTTTATAGGTCATGACCAGCACTTTGAATTGTGCCTGGAAATGAACTGATGGCCAGTTAATCTGTTTTAACAAGGGAGTTCTGTGCTTCCTGTAACTGGCCCCAAAATAAATTTTGGCCAAAGCACTTTGGGCTTACTGAAGTTTCTGAACAGTTTTCAAAGGTAACCCCATGTAGAGTGGGTTACAGTAGTCCAAAAGGGATGTAATCAAGGCATGTGCCACTGTAGCCAGATCTGATGTTTCAAGGAATGGATGAGTTTAGCACACTAGTTTTAGCTGTGCAAATGCATGCTTGGTCTCTGCTGAAACCTGGGCATCCAAGCTCAGAGCTGAGTACAAGAGAACACTCAAGCTGTGAGCCAGAGTTTTCAGGGGGTGTGTAACCCCATCTAGCACAGGCAGCATCCCTGTTCCCTGATCAGCCTTTTGACTGGCCAGGAGCACCTCTGTCTTGTCTGGATTAAGTTTCAATTTGTTTGCCCTCACCTATCCCATTACTGACAACCGTATGGGGACAAGTTCCTTGGGATCAAATGAGAAGGAGAGGTACAGTTGGACATATTGGTGACACTGAACCCCAAAACTCCAGATGACCTTTCGCATGAGTTTCATGTAGATATTAAACAAAATGGAACCCCAATGGAGTCAACAGGACAGTAGTCAGGGCATCAAACAGGAGTTTCCCAGCAGTACCTTCTGAGTTCATCCCTCCAGGAGTGACCAGAACCATTGCATCACAATGCCCCCAAGTCTTATCCCAGAGAGTCAGCCCAGAAAGATACCATGGTCAATGGTATTGGAAGCTGCTGAGATGTCCACCAGAACCAACATGAACACATTACCTTTGTCCAGTTCCCTGTGTAGGTCATCCACCAAGATGACTAAAGCTGTTTTCATCTAATAACCTAATCTGAAGCCAGATTGAAATTGATCTAGATAAATTGTATCATGCAGAAACCACTCATGACGGGAGGCTACCACACACTTCAGAACTTTACCCAAAAGTGGAATGTTAGAGACTGGCTGATAATTATTCAGAATAGTGGGGTCCAGGAAAGCCTTTTTTGTTGGTTTGTTGGTTTAATAATGGCCTCACCACAGCTTCTTTCAGGTAGTATGGAAGCTTCCCTTGCTTCAGTGAGGCATTCACTACTTCTCTTATCTACTTGGCCAGTTACTAAAAAAAGTGTTCTCTGTTTTCTCATTTCTTATGTTTAGACCAAGTGGTGCGACAACAGAAACCCATTAGGTTTTCACAAGAAAACTTGTGATCTTATTTTCATAAGTCTACTGGAATGCCCATTAAAGGTGTATAGCTCAAGGAGTTATAATGTTGTCTATTCTAAGTGTAAACTAACTCTTTCATTCCAATTTTAAGTTTTGCAAAAATGTCCTGTGCAGAGTGCACGTACCCATGACAAGTCATCGTGGTAACAAGGGCTACACTTCACTATGAGCCTGTTTATTTCAAATGCTTCATACAGCCAAGAGAAATCTTTCCTGTATGTATGAAGCTGTCATTTGACAGGCAGGGATCTGGAAAGCTTGAAAACAACCTCTCACTGTCAAGCGAGGTGAAGGTAACCAGGCCCCAAAATGCAGAATAGTTTGGAAATAAGATGAACTATTTTCAGACTTTTTTTCCTGCAGTGGCATCGAGTAGGGTGGAGTGAAGTTCAACTTCTTTTATGGCTCATCAGATGCAAGCCATGGGTGCATAACTTCCTATTCTGGATAAGTATGACTCATACTCATCCCTGTAGTTACTGATCGGATTTGGACCTAAATCCAGTTGTTAGGAAAAGCTTCAGAAGGCTCCTATGATATGCAGTGGGGATAGGCAGCTGAGGAGGCCTCAATCCGCCACCTCAAGCCTGTTGCCTAACGCATTTGCTGTTCCCCTCTGAGAAATGGCCCAAGTTTTGGGCTTGAGACAGAATGTCACATGACAAAAGAGATGGAAGCATTGTTCAAAGTTGTAAGATTTCTGGATGAATATGTTATGTTACTGAACCAAGGGCAGCAAGTCAGTCACTAAAATATATAAGTCACAAGTTGAGTAAAGTCAGTATGTCATTTATTGCTAAGTCAAGTCCAAGTCAAGTCATGGAAGTCACTTGACTTGAGTCTACATAACTTTGCTTCCAGGAGTGGTCAGGTGTCCAGGGGCAACACTAAAGAGTTCCTTTGAATGGGAAACAATTTATATGCTTACAAATATAATAGAAACATAAACTATTGGACGCAAGCAGCCTCTTAAAAACAGCAAATGCTATGTCTTTGTTATATTGACCTCTCAGAAGCAACTGCACGAATGCCTGCATCTTTTTGCGCTGGTTCCAGTGCAGCTGATGTAGATCTGTTTCTGAGTCCAATTCAAATGCTATCCTCTGTCAAACCTCAGAGACCATTACTCTGAGACCCCGTGATTCCAAATACATTGCCCATTCTGGAAAACATCTCCTGATTATCCTTTGGACTATAAGTTAACAATCAGCTTAACAAAGGATGGTCACCCAGAACACATAACAGTGTTTTTTAACAGATTCTGATTAAATAATAAATAAATCAAAAGGTTTTTAAGAAATCTTCATGCTACAATCAAACAACCTGTGCCTCTTTTAAAATATTTAAAAAGGTCATTGTCAACATCTCATCATGTGCTTCTGTTGCTTTCCACTATTATATTAAGCAGATTATATTTCTGTGTTTCTATGTACAAACCTCTGGCTTTGATGGAACCAGGGAGGATACATCTAGAGAAGCATAAAATAGTTACTTGCCATACAATTTTTAGTGGTAACAATTCATTGAAATACCCCTATGCATTGTATGGGAAAAAAAATCATATTCCATTTCTCGTCACATCATTGCCACTCTTGATGGTTTCCTAATCTAGTTTTTCATCAATCTAATGTCACATCCTTCTTATATCAGAATTATCTAATTTTCTTTAATGTATAACCCCCAAATAGTGGAACTTGTTGAAATGGGGTGAAGGCTACAAAGTGAAGAGAGAACTGTAAAGCTATGACAACAGAATTGTTAGCAGGAAATAATTGTTATTTGGCTTCATTGTTGTGCTTCCATGTATATATAGGGATGTGAAGAACTCTCCACTTTTGTTTCTTTGTATTCCTCAGAATCCCACCTCCCACCTCCATTCTCATTCCATCCTTTGTTTGTTTCAGATAGTGAGTAGGGAACGCAACCCTGATGTGTTTCATTGTCCTACGATACTAGAAAATAACAATCAACATCTTCAAATGCAAGCCACCATAAGATGGTGGGATTTTTGATGTTGTTGCTGTGAGGCTTGAAGAAAATTTGTACCTTTTCATAAGTGCTTTTTGTGACCATTGCTGCCTTGTAGTAAAAGTAGTAGTCCTGAACGGGTTCTTCATGTCTTCCAATCAGTCAGTCTGTCCTCTTATGCTTGTTCTTTCTGTGCGTGTGCCCTGCTTCACACAGATGCTACTTTTAGTTTATGGAGGATAGAGAACTCTCTGATGAGAATTCTAAATGCTCCTCCCTAAACTGCAAACACCAGGATTCCATAGGTTGTTGAAAGTGGAATAATAGCACTATAACAGTGTAGTGCGGAAAGGTCCTCAGTCTTCTTAGACCCTCCATTCCAACTCTCTCTTGACTCTGCATGTCTCTCTCTCTCTCTCTCATTCTGTAACTTCCTTCCCATATATGCACACCACCCTCCAAAGCAAGACAATGTGAGGTCCTTTTCCTCCCCACTTCTCCCTCCTTGCTCCAGTCTTTGGAGGTCCATTACATTTTGTACTGCTTCTGCCCACCACAAAATGAAAAATTCCAGTGAGGGCAGCAGAGGATGTGTCAAGGCAAAAGGGAGAATGTAGTAAACAAAGACATTAACCCCCTCTTATTATTTCTGGGAAAATGCCCTTAAATTACGTGCAATTTCAGTGGAGGAAAAAGATGCTTCATCTTCTACTTCATATCATTTTAAAATGTAATCAGTAACATGTATTCATTCTCATCACTGTACTTTATACATAGAAAACTAACTGGATCAAAAGAACCAGTTCACATGTGTAATCATGTTTCATACAGATTGACTGCTTTTGGCTGTTCTTATCTGTATTATTTAGTGTGTAATGCAGTTTCCTGGAAATTTATTTAAGTAATACTATTGCAAGAGATCAGAGCAGACAAAAAAAGTTTTTGTTTTTTTTTAAAGAAGAAGATAAACTCATCCAAAGCCTATTTAAACCAGTCCCCTAAGTTGCTGTTTTTTGTTATTGGCATCCTGAAATTTACTTTGTGTTACTTCCACCCAGGAAAGCTTTTCACCAGAAAAACAAGCTGTATTGAATTATCTGTTAAAAATCTCGGCAAGATTACACAGATGTGTAAAGATTTTCTCAAAGACAAAAACTAAGTGCCCCGCTACCAGAAGCTCCCTAAATTGTATCAAAACTCAGTTTATATTCCCACAGATGTCTAACAAGCTGCGTATATGGTCTTGGATTATAGACTGGGAAAAATCAATAGCCCGCTGTCTCAAAGGCACCAATATAGATTATGAATCACAGCCAGGAAGTTGTCAGTGATCTCAGCTGCCAACAGTGCTTCAGTAAAGATATTTGCTACTTCATATTCTTTTAATGTGTAGCTTTTATATATGAAACAGAACAGGTCAGTTTTGACCAAAAAAAAAAAAAAAAAGTATAAGGGAATTTTAAGCAGGAGATAACAACAAAAAAAAAATGCTCTCCAATGCCACCTTCTAAAAAACAAAAATGTTTTCACCAGCAGAAACTCCGAATGGCGCTTCTGTGCTTATTTAGTACACATTACTTATACTTAGTGAGGCTGATCAATGTGAAATTGAGTTATATCACTCCTATGTCAGCAACAAGGAATCAAAAGGTTATGAGATGCCAGAAAAAGGAGCATTAATGTCAAGGTCTTAGGTGGGGGTGGTTTTTTTTCTTTTTAATTATATTTTGGCAGTGTGCCATAAACATGGCATGCTTAATACAGCATCAAATGATGGGATATTTTTATTGTTGTATGATTTAACAACTATTCTTACAAGACTCCAATATTTCTGTGCCAGCTCAATTCAAATAAATGGTAATGGTGCAACCATTTAAATGTACATGGGGAGAATTTTGTGCAGTAGAGGTATGCTAGCATGCTTTCTGAGTGTTGGACTAGGACCCTGGGAGACCAGGGTTCAAATCCTCCATGCAGCCATGGAAACCCATTGTGTGACCTTGGGCAAGTCACACTCTCTCAATCTCAGAAGAAGGCAATAGAAAACTTCCTCTAAATAAGTCTTGCCAGGGAGACTGTATGATAGTGTTCCTATGAGACAGAATCATCTTGAAGGCGTATACTAACCAACAATATGAGGAGGGAGTAAACAAGAGGGGGAAAGGAAATTGTGTGGGGACAGAGGTTTCCATTCAGAGCTGTTCTGTTTCTCAATTTCTAATCTATACCACTACCACTTAGAAAACCAGACTGGTGTAGTGGTTTGAATGTTGGACTAGGGCACTTTCTGCAGGATGATGTCGTACCGCACTGGGTATGAGAGAAGGACAGGACCTGGACTCTGCATGACTTTGTCCAGGCTCATCCTTCTTCCATACCCAGGCAGCATGATTGCATCACAAATCATTGATGGGATTTCCCTGTCAATGATTGGCGATCACGTAGCCCTTTCGCTGCCCACTTGCACTTATCTGGTGTGCAGAGGTCTTGGAAGTGCATTTGCTGCACTTCCCGCCCCAGCACAGCCTGGGACAGTTCCCAGCTGCACTGTAGAAGGAAGAGGCAGCACCATCGCACTTCCTCCATTCAAAGGGGCAGTCAGTGCAGAGGGGAGCACTCCATCATGTGCCCCTCCTGGGAGAACCTCTACCAAGATCCCCGTGGAATGCTGCCATGATCATGTAGGGTGCAGAAAGGGCCTAGGACTCTGGGAAACTAGGATGCAAATCCCACTCACCCATCACTGGGTGCCCTAGAGGAAGTCACACTCTCTCAGCCTATGAGGAAGGCAATAGCAAACCTCCTTACAACACCTCTTGCAAGACAACCCTAAGAGAGGGCCACTGTAAGTAAGAGTTGACTTGAAGATACATAACAGAAAATAGTGGTGTATGTAAATGTTATGTGACTGTTATATTTACTATATTTACATGAGAAACTGCTTAAAGTGGGATAGAACACATCAGCCTTGTCTGCTGTGACAGGTGGTATAAAATCATAGAATCATAGAGTTAGAAGAGACCACAGGGGACATCAAGTCCAACTCCTTGCTATGCAGGAACACCCATCAAAGCATTCCCAACAGATGGCCATCCAGCCTCTGCTTAGAAACCTCCAAAGAGGGAGACTCTACCACACTCCAAGGCAGCATATTCCACTGCCAAGACGTTCTTCCTGAGGTTCAGGTGGAATCTCCTTTCTTGCAGCTTGAATCTATTGCTCCTTGTCCTGGAGCAACAGAAAACAAGCCTGTTCCCTCATTGACATGACATCCCTTCAAATATTTAAACATGGCTATTATGTCCCCTCTTAACCTTCTCTTCCGCAGACTAAACATATCCAGGTCCCTAAGCTGCTCCTCATAAGGCATGGCTTCCAGACCCTTCACCATCTTGGTCGCCCCCCTCTGGACATGCTCAAGCTTGTCGATATCCTTCTTGAATTGAGGTGCCCAGAACTGGACACAGTATTCCAAATGAGGTTTAACCAAAGCAGAATAGAGTGGTACCATTACCTCCCTCGATCTAAACACCATACTCCTATTGATGCAACCAAGAATCACATTGGCTTTCTTGGCTGCTGCCTCATGTTCAGCTTGTGATCTACCAAGACTTCTAGATCCCTTTCACACATACTGCTATTCAGCCATGTGTCCCCCATCCTATATTTGTACATTCTGTTTTTTCTGCCTAAGTGCAGGACCTTACATTTCTCTCTGTTGAAATTCATTCTGTTAGCTTTGGCCCAGCTCGCTAATCTGTCAAGGTCATTTTGAATTTTGATCCTGTCCTCGGGCGTATTAGGACCAGACCCAATTTGATGTCATCTGCAAATTTGATCAGCATGCCCTCTACTCCTTCATCCAAGTCATTGATGATGATGTTGAATAGTACTGGACCCAGGACAGAACCCCGTGGCACCCCACTAGTCACTTCTCTCCAGGATGAAAAGCAGCCATTGGTGAGCACCCTTTGGGTTTGGTCGGTCAACCAATTATAAATCCACCCAGTAGTAGCCCTGTCCAACCCGCATTTTACTAGATTCTTTGCAAGAATGTCATGGAGAACTTTGTCAAAGGCCTTACTGAAATCAAGATATGCTATGCCCACAGCATTCCCTTCATCTATCAGGCTTGTAACTCTATCGCAAAAAGATAAGATTAGTCTGGCATGACTTATTTCTGAGAAATCCATGTTGACTTTTAGTGATTATGGCATTGCTTTCTAAGTAATCACAAACTGATTGTTTAATGATCTGCTTTAGGATTTTTCCTGGTATTGATGTCAGGCTGACTGGGCGATAATTATTTGGGTCTTCTTTTTTCCCCTTCTTGAAGATGGGGACAACATTTGCCCTCTTCCAATCTTCTGGAACTTCTCCTGTTCTCCAAGAGTTCTCAAAGATTATTGCGAGTGGTTCTGAAATGACTTCTGCCAGTTCTTTTAATATCCTTGGATGTAATTTGTCTGGCCCTGGAGACTTGAATTCATCTAGTTCAGCCAGGTATTCCTGTACTACTCCTCTACCTATTTTGTGCTGCGTTTCTCCTCGCCTTCTTCACCTGTGCTCTCCACCCCCCAGGTTGAGCACTTCTATCCTTTTGGGAGAAAACTGAGGCAAAGAAGGTGTTGAGTAGTTCTGCCTTCTCTCTTCCCCTTGTTAGTAATTGGCCATCTTCCCTGCGCAGTGACCCTACCATTTCCCTGTTTTTCATTTTGCTGCAGACATATCTAAAAAAGCCCTTTTAATTGCTTTTAATGTCTCTGGCAAGCCTGAGTTCATTCTGCGTTTTAACTTTTCTGACCTTCTCCCTACATATCCTTGTTATTTGCTTGTTAACTGTGATGAAAAAATTCCCACAATCTGGGTCATTTCTGCCTCTTCCATTGCTGCAATATGTTACCTGTCTTAACTTTTCAAGTTGAAACACAGGCAGATGTGTTCTGTGGAGAGCAGCAGCATCTGTTCCAAGTGGCTAGCACTTTTCTCACAGAACCAGTCAGACCTGAATACCTGGCTCTGAGGGGTTGTCTACAAAGCAAGTCATTATGGGTGGGGTGCCATGAATAACCCTTATGTTCTTATGTCAAAGCCATTCTCCCAGGGCACTCCACCCACAATGCCTTGTTCTGTTGAAAACCCTTTTGGATCATGGCATTTGGGCCTGGATGACTCTGTGATGTTGTCCATCAGATGTATCTCTGCATTATCACAAGTGGAAAGCAGGCGGCATGACTCTCTGGAAATTGCTGTGGAGGCTTGGATTGCCCACTTTGGAAAGCAACCCGTGACAGCAAGGGTTGCCACTATTGCTTCTCTGGTGTTGGAGTCTTGAGAATGGAGAGGCAAAAAAGGAGGCATGCTTGAGGGATTCCAAGGACAGATGAGTGGAGGCATTTTATCCATAGGATCCAAATCTTTCCATTTCCCATGACACAACCCTACAAATGGTGAATGTTGGAAGAAAGATTGCACCAATCTTCCATCTGACATAGTTTATTTCATTTCCATTGCTCCCAGTGCAATGGAAACCTTTTAAATTTGTACAAAGGGGGAATGGAATAATATCCTGTCCTTCTGTTTTGTTGGTGCAAGTCTATTAGGGACATTTTAGTCACTATGTATTCTCAGTTCTCAGCTGTGATAGGAAGCTTAGCAGGATTCATGTAGTTCTGCATTCTTCAAATTTTAATTTGCTGAAGGCTGTGAAATCCAAATATGCATGCAAGTTTTTAAAGCTGTATTTGAAGGCTACATGCCACAGATATAGTTACGAGGTGGTAGTGGCAAATAAGAGGATCGAAACTCCAAATAAGAATTCTGCCCCTCCAATGACATCTCCTTTCAGCCCTCAAATTTCTAACATTGCAGGACATGAGGCCTAGGAAAACATGTAAATCTAGAACTCTTCATTTTGTCTAAATATCTAAACATCGGCCATTTCCACACGGGGGTAAAACTCCGCGGTGCAACGACCGGACACGGAGGTCGTCTTCACTGTGGGGTGCGTGAGGGCGGACAAAAAAAGGGAGGTTTTAAACCTCACACCGCCCTTGCGCGGCCACGTGGGTGGCGCTCCGTGTTTTATAAAAACCAGCTTTCAAGTGGTTTTTATAAAACCTCGTGCGCGCTACTCCATCGCGGCGCCTTGTGCAGAACCGCCCGGGGGCGGGCTTCCGGCTGGCGTGGGCTTCCGGCTGGCGCGCTGCCCCAATTGGCAGACCGCCGCAAGAAGCTGCCAGCTGCCATTTTGGGCACTGCCGGGCGCCGCCGAACGCCACTGCCATGCAGAGTGGCAAATTCGTGCTGCTCCCCGCAGGGACAGAGCCTCCCACTTCATGGTAAGCTCTGTCCCTGCGTGCGCCGCCCCGTTTCCCCGTGTGTCCACCCCCCCGGTGTGGAAAGGGCCATTGTCTAAATTTTACACATTCAAGCTTAGTGTCATTCACAAGTTTGGTAAGCATCTTCTCTTTTCTGTGTGTCATTTGGGATATATGGAAAATTCTTCTTTAAGCTATCTTCTCTACATCCAGTCCTATGCACTGTAAAAATTGCAATATAAATTCATCCTTGACAATTTTTAAAACCTTCATGACCAGTAGACTATTCATTTCTGAAATACAGACACAAGATTACCTCCAAATCTGTGGATTTATAATTTTATATCATCAAACCTAAATCTGTCGAGTTGTGACCCCAAGATCACATACATTGCCTAGTTCTGGGTAGAGTGGATAACTATTTCCTTGACAAAGATGTATTTTTAATATTCCAACATTTCATAACGTCCACGGAAGGCTCTTAGGTGAAAAGTATAATATGTACAGTTTTGGTTATCAAAAATAATTAAAATTAATTAAATTCAAGTATGAATTGAAAATAATTAAAAATTCAATTCATCACACCAGTGAAGAAAGAGCTGATTCGGGGAAAAAAATAATAAAGTGGGATCTTCTCTGTTAAAAATAGATGGAGTGAAATATTAATGTTACAGTCTAATAGTAGAGCTCTGAAAGCAAAGAAAGATTCTATGAAAATCAGGAAAGAAACTTGGCTGTATGTGCACGCCATTATTTTTTTAGGGCCTCAACGCACAGAGTATCTAATAACTATGCTAGTCTTGCTCTGTCTCGACGTGGTAATTATAAGGTATTCCAAATCAGGAATACCAATGGCCCATCACCACCAGTTATCCTCAGTACACACAGGGCCACTAATGGTTATGCAGTTCAGCTGAATTGCTTTCCCAATGAGCTGACAGTTGAGGTGCCCAGAGTTTCTCTCCCTTGACTGTCAGTTCACTGCAGAATTACTCTCCAGAGCAGGGAGCACATCAGCAGCTCTTCTGCCAGGTTGGTAACAGCAAACACAGAAGAAACTCAATAGCTGAGAAAAATTACAGTCAGTTTGTGCATAGTTTTTTTTAATGGACCGGGGGCTGAGTTGACAGCACGTGAGTACAATCCCCACCCCTGGGTACAGCTACAGGTGGGCAAAATTACCCTCCCACTAAGAATTCTGCCCTTCAATGAAATTTTTTTCCAACCCCCAAATTTTTAGTACTTAAAACTTTGAGTGAGCATTTAGAAATACAGTTTAGACATCCAAAGGAAATGGAGCAGGCAGAGTTACCAAAAGAATGAGTTCCAGGTGTAAAGAGCTTTCAATGCCTCACGCTTTGCAAAGCTAGAAATTTGGAGACTGAAGGAAAATTTCATGGGCGGGGGGGAAGAATTCATAATAGACCGGACAATGTCCTCCTTTTGTTCCCCCTCCTATAGTTACATCCCTGCTCTCCCCCAGAAACATACGTCATCATCTCTCTAGTACTCTACCGTGTTTCTGTAATATCCAAAAGGATTACTTCAAAATTTTTGAGGTAGAGAGAAAAATGTTAAATGTTAAAAGGATGCTTTCACATGCGACAGTAGAACAGTTTGCTTTTCTATGCATTGAAGTGAAATCATATCACATTGGTTAAAGAGAATAATTAAGGCAAGCAGATGCAAAAGAGGGTAGGGCTTCTGTACCTTTTATATGTGTACTCAAGTGGGAACACATATAAAAGTGAGCATAGCTTACTTTTTTGCACACTTTCATAATAAGTTGCCTCTGCCAAAATTCCTCCGTCTTTTCAACCATTAAATAGTTTGGGGCCTTACCATGCATCTTAAAGCATCCACAACCTGCTGGTACATAATATCCATGCCTGATATACTTCACATTAGAATTGTTACATCAGAGTGGTTCAGTCTTATTCCTCTTTGTCAATCTCTCTCTCTCTCTGTGTGAATTTCATGTCTTCATTATAACTTCAGCTGCATAACTTTCTATGCAGGCTGTCTGTCTAGCTAGACAGAGAATTCCCCAGATATTTTGCAAATGTATTTTATATGGCATCCCGACAAATTAATGAATGCCATTTCTTTTATTAATCTTACTCACTTTCAGGAATTCTCATGACAGTGTCTTTAGATCAGAAGTCTTCTCTAAACAGTTTTAAAAATTGAAGACATGAGAAGATGCAAAGAAATTAAAAGAGCCACTTCTGTGACTGAATTTTCAGCTTATTTAAAACTCTGGTGTATACTTGAAATCTACTACTCTATCTACTGAAACACTGAGAGGAAAAAAATCTGCTATATAACAAAATACATGGATCTTTTAAAGCATCTCATGTATTATTTATTTAATTAATTTATATCCTGCTTTTCTCCCATCAGGGACTCAAAGTGGCTCACACCCTACGTTAAAACTATTCAACTAAAAACTTTCTGAAATAAAAAATTAAAAAAAAAACATTAAGCACAAAACCACTTAAAATATTAGTTTAAAACAACTCAAAGCACCTTACCTATTCATTGCACTACTTCAGCCAGTTAACAGCTGAAGGCTTTTTACATGGAAAAGTCTTGGCCTGATGGGAAACGGTAAGCAGGGAGGGGCCCAACCATGTTTCCCTTGGCAGAGTGTTCCATATCCTGGGAGCAGCCACTAAGCTGTATAGGGCTTTACAGGTAATAACCAGGACTTTCAATTCTGCCCAGAAATGGACTAGTATCCAGTAAAGCTGTTTCAGCAAGGGCACTAGATATTCTCTATAACTAGCCCTGGTCAGCAGTCTAGCTGCAGTGTTTTGGACCTACTGAAGTTTCTGAACAATTTCCAAAAGCAGCACCACTTAGAGTGTGTTACAGGGATCCAACCAAGATGTAATTGAGGCCTGTGATACTGTGGCTATACCTGACTTCTCATGGGAAAGGAATAGAGGTATCACACTAGTTTTAACTGTGCAAGCACACTTCTGGTCACCACTGAAACCTGGGCTGCCAGTCTCAGGTTTGAGTCCAAGGCCATTTCCGCACTACACTGCTGTAGTGCTATTATTCCACTTTCAACATCCTATGGAATCCTGAGCTTTGCAGTTTAGGGAGGGGCATTTAGAATTCTCAGTGAGAGACCTCTTAGGCTTCAGTAAACTACAAACCTCAGAATTCCACAGGATGTTGAAAATGGAATAATAGCACTATAACAGTGTACTGCAGAAATGACCCAAGAATACGCCCAAGCTACAAATTTGAGATTTCAGGGGAAGTGTAACCCCATACAGCAGAGCCAGAATCCCTATTCCCTGATCAGCCTTTTGATTGACCAGGAGCACCTTGTCTTGTCTGGATTAAGCTTCAATTTGTTGGCCCTCGTCCACTTCATTATTGACAACAGAGACTAATAGTACTGAAACAGCTTCATTGGAGTCAAGTGGAGATGAGAGATAAGTGTTTCGGCGTCATCAGAGTACTGGTGATACCAGACCCCAAATCTCTGGACAACCTCTCTTGGTGGTTTCTGAGGTATTATGTGACAGCACAGGGACAGAACTGAAACCTAAAGGACATCATAGACCAATGGCCAAGGTGTCAAACAGGAGTCCCCCAATACCACCTTCTGTGTGTGTCCCTCTGAGAAGGACTGAAGCCACTGAAAGCAGTGCCTTCTATTCCCATCCCAGAAAGCCAGCCCTGAAGGATACCATGGTCAATGGTATCAACAACTGCTGAGATGTCTAGCAGAACCAACACAAACACACTCCCCCGTCCTGTTCCTGATGTAGGCCATCTGCCAAGGCAACCAAAGCTCTGCCCCTGAAGCTGGGAGGCCAAAACAAACTCCAGAACCTTGCCTAAAAATGGACTGGTCAATGTTTGTCTACTACACTGGGGTTGACTGATGGTTCTTTTGGTCAAGATCCTACATCATTTGGGCAGTTCATAACATTCCTGAAGGTGGATTTAATTCTTATCCCTCCAACTCCACCTTTGTGACATACTTACTTACTTACTGGAATGGGTTTAGAAGTAGATTGGAGAATGGGACTATTGTTAGCCACAAACAACAATTGACATACACTTTTATGGACATACACCAGTACCAGTGTTGTTAGAAAGTATGCAGGGTAAGAGTATCATCATATTCATGTCCCTTCCTGCTGGTGGAATTCCCACAGGCAAAGTAATTATGTGAACACTTTCCAAAGTTTTGACCTACATAGATCTTCAGTCTGACCCTCAGGGCTATTCTTATAGGGCCTCTGTACTGTTTTAGTTTGGAAGTTAGATAATCAATTTCTCTTGCACTGTTGTCAATAGCTTGGAATTTTGGTTTTAAAACAGCGTGGGGGAGTGTAGACTAACCCTTCTACCACCAACCTTACAAAACAGTATTGTTCAATTAACAATTTGTTTCAGATTAACAGTAGCCTGTATTGTCCAGATATGCAGATTTTTAGCTAACAAGTAGGCTTATCAATCCTGTATAAATTCCTTTAATTTCCTTTCATATTTAAGAAATGCTGCCCCCAAATAGAATTCATCACCAACACACTGTGGGAAAACACATGGGGGAAATTATGCAATGAAAAATTGTCTAAATCCAGTAGAGTTCGTAAATTTTGTGCATTTGATTCATTTTAAAAAAACTGAAATCCTGTAACAGTTGGTGTTTACTTAGCCAGAGCTTGAAAAGTTACTTTCAAACAGCAATTGGTTACACTTAAGAAGAAGAAGAAGAAGAAGAGAGGAACATAATTGATTAAGAAGAAGAAAGAGAGGAACATAATTGTTGAGCTGAAATGTGGAAAGAAGTTGATTACTCAACAAGGAAAAATAAAACAGAAATTTGAAGAATATTTTGGAAAACTATTCTATGAAATAAAATCCCTTCATCAATATGAGAAAAATCTGTCTAAATTTCTTCAAAAACTAAAGATTCCAAAAATATCACTGGAAGCACAAAAACAGTTGAATAAATCAATAACAATTACTGAAATTGAAGAGGCTATAAAGGATTTGAAAGTGGACAAGGCACCAGGACCAGATGGGTTCACCATGCTATATTATAAGAGATTTATAAAAGAATTAACTCAACCATTTCAAGGAACTTTGAAGGAAACAGAGAAATATGGTAAACCAAAATCCTGGGGAGAATCTAACATTGTACTAGTACCCAAAGAGGGTAAAGATAAAAAAGAAGTTAAGAATTACTGACCAATCTCCTTGTTGAATGTAGATGTCAAGGTCAGAGACCTGGGCAGCAAGCCAGCCCAGAGAAGAGTGGGAGAGCCAGCAAAGTCCAGCCAGAAGAAGACGAGCAAGCACTTTTACTCAAGGAAGTTCATTTACCAGAGCGCCAAGCGAAGCCGTCGTCAGAGTTCCAAAACCAAGGGTCAAGAGTCCAGAGATCAATTCAAGGTATCAGGAACCAGGTGCTGGGAGCAAGGTACAGGCAAGAGGAGGGCTTGTAAGAAGTTTGCCACAAGCAAAGAGAAGCTTCCAGGCAGGCAGTTATATAGCCCCAGGCACAGGTATGTCTGGTCACCACTTCCTAAACTTAGCCAAGGAAGCCTCCTTTTGCACAGTCCTCTTGAGTCTCCGCCTTGATTGAGGACTTATTGAACCAGGCTCCAGAGTCTCTTCAGAATCAGATCCCTGTTGCTCCAAAGGAGCAGGCACAGAATCGGATCCCCGTTGCTCTAAAGGAGCAGGCAGAGGGACGTCCACGCCTGCTTGGTCCATGGCAGCAGGGGGAGCTCTCGAGCTGCAGGACTTATCTCCACCCTGAGCAACAGGGACCAACAGCTGCTGCTCGTCATCAGCAGCTCTGACAGGGGCTTCAGTTATCACAGTAGATTATAAAATTTTTGTGGCCATGTTGGCAAAATGGTTGAGACAGATATTACAGGATAAAATTCAAGAAGGTCAGACAGGCTTTCTCCCAGGTAGATATATGAGAAGCAATATAAGGACAATCCTAGATGTAATTGAATATTATGATAAAAACCCAGGGAAGAAAGCAGCACTCATTTTTTTGGATGCAGAAAAGGCATTCGATAAAGTTTCCTGGGCCTCTATACATCGGGTATTGAGAGAATATGATATGGGAGAAGATTTTTGTAAATGGGTTGAGATGATATATCAAGAACAATCTGCAAGATTAATAATAAATGGAGATATTTTGACAAGCTTTGTAATTAATAAAGGGGTACGGCAAGTGCCCATTATCACTGTTATTATTTATAGCTGTTTTGGAATTATTGCTGAATATAATAAATGAGGATTCACAGATAAGAGGCTTGAAAGTAAGGGAAAAGGAACTGAAACTGAAAGCTTTTGCAGATGATGTAATTATATTTTTGAAGGATCCACAAGAATCAATTCAGGCGCTGATGGAAACTTTGCAAAGATACGGTCAAGTGGCAGGATATAAGATAAATAAGGAAAAGACAATGATGATGACGTTGAATATGACTAAAAAAGAGCAAGCCAAATTAGAGAGTAGATCTGGATGTCAATTAACTAAGAAAACAAGATACTTAGGAATTATGTTAACAAAAAAGAACCAAGAATTATTCGACAACAATTATTTGAAGATATGGAAAGAGATTAAAAATGATATGGAAAAATGGAAAAATCTAAATCTGTCTCTCCTGGGAAGAATAAATGTTTTCAAAATGTCCTTACTACCAAAGTGGAAAAATCTAAATCTGTCTCTCCTGGGAAGAATAAATGCTTTCAAAATGTCCTTACTACCAAAACTTATGTTCCTTTTTTAGAATTTATCAATAAGAGGAAGAGAGAAAATATTTAAAGAATGGGAAAAGGATCTTCAAAAGTTTATTTGGCAAGGGAAAAAGCCAAGGATAAGATTCAAAATGCTTCAGGATGCAAAAGAAAGAGGAGGATTTGATCTTCCATCACTGAAAATTTATTATTACGCATGCTGTCTAGATTTGATAAAAGACTGGATACAATTAGAGAGAACTACTATGAAAGATTTGGAAGAAATAAATAACAGATTTGGATGGCATGGATATTTATGTTACGATAGATTAGCGGTGAATAAAGAGTTCAATAATCATTGCATCTGGAAGATGCTGTTAAAGGTTTGGCTACAAATAAAGTGAAAATATTATACAAAACTTCCAACATGGACTTCACTACAAGAAGCGTATAAAATTGCTTCAGCAAAACAAGGGAATTTATTAACATATCAAGACATATTGAAATGGGAAGGGGACAAACCAAGAATGTGTACAGTAGAAGAACTAAAGGCTGATGGGCATGAGCTAATTTGGTTCCCATGGTGACAACTAAAAGAAAGGTTTAAAATGGATCAAAAACTATATGGATTTGAGAGAAAAGAGAATGAATTGGGCATATTGATGAAGGGAAATCAAAAGAAAAGAATTTCAAAATTCTATAAACTATTGTTGAAAAGAGAAATGGAATCAGAAGTAGTTAAAGATACAATGGTAAATGGGCTCAGAATGTGGGACACCCGATTGAATTAGAAGTTTGGGAGAAAGTATGGAAAACTGATATAAAATTTACCCCAAACTTAAATTAAAGAGAAAACTTTTACAATATGTTACATAAATGGTCTATGACCCCAGAAAGATTGCAAAAAAAAACTAAAAATGGGAATGCGAAATGTTGGAAGTGTGATGAAAAGATTGGATCTTTTTTTCATATGTGGTGGACTTGTGGAAGGGCAAGAAAGTTCTGGAAGGGTATACATGATGAAATTCAAAGAATGAACTTTGAAATTATTCCACAATTTTATTTGTTAAATATGTTAGGACAACAAAAGGAGATTAGAAGTCATCAGAATATATTGTTATACTTGATAACAGCAGCAAGGTTGATATATGTGCAACATTGGAGAGAAAAGAAATATATTGATTTAGGAGAGTGGAAATTAAAAGTTTTGGAAATGGTAGAGACAGAAAAGTCAGCATTTTCATTGAAAAATAAACCTATCCAGAACTTTGAAAGGGAATGGAAAGGAGTTTTGGAATGGATAAAAATATAGAAGTATATGAAGTCCAAGAAAGAGATAATGTAATTGTTTTTCTCTTCAACAAATGGAAATGTAATTGTTATTCTTTCTTTCTCTTTTGATAAATGGAAGCAAAGAAGACTCCACTGGAGTTAAATAATATGGAAGTGGGGGGGAGGGTGTGATATATCTGATAATGGGGTATATCTACTCTGGGTTTTTTTATACAATGAAATTTTTAATAACAATATTTAAAAAAAGAAAAAGAAAAATGTTCTAAGTCCAGTAGAGTTCATAAATTTTGTGCATTTGATTCATTTTAAAAAAACTGAAATCCTGTAAAAGTTGTTGCTTACTTAGCCAGAGCTTGAAAAGTTACTTTCAAACAGCAATTGGTTACAGTTATAGTTCCAAGGCACGACAGGTAAGTAGTTGCCATTATGGTAATAATTCGTTTTACAAAGGGACACTTTGCTTTGCAATTTCCTCATAGTAATTTAAAAAGTTGCTTTTAGTTCTTCTTCTTCTTCTTCTTCTTCTTTTTTTAAAAAAAAACAAAACCCTTAGTATGAATTCTTTTGGTTAGTATCAGCTAGGGGAGATCCATTTATTCAGTTGAGAATGAGTCAACAGATAGGTAAATCCATTTGATTCAGTGGATCTACTCTGTTTCAGTGTAATAATGGGGTACAGGCAGCTGAGTGAAATGGGCCATTGGGCTGTGGTATAAAATATGGTCTCCCATTCAACTCATAACTGCCCCAGCAGCCACAGAAGTGATCACAAGCAGGCAGCATGAGGAGCAATACAATACTTGAACAACGTAATGTTCTGCATCTGCCAAGTAACGAGTCTTCACCTCCATAACTATGAAACTAGCTAAAAGTCATAACTTCACACTGAAGGACCAAAATTATCCTTTGATAAGTCCCAGTCACAATATATGTTAGTTATATCTTGGGTGTTTGTTGGTTGCATGGAGGGAGGAACAGAGTCTGAAAATCTAAAAAAACAAACAAATTTGCACACTTCCCCATGTTAAGGAGAAGAGACCACTAAATCCAACCTTGACTGTCAAGATTCTAGCTTTTTATTATTTTTAAAAGATATCCTTGAATTCTATCTCTGGTGAAAGATCCCACAAGTGTCAACAAGCTATGATTTTAATTTTTTTTTTAAAAAAAGAACATTGTTTTTTAGTTCTTCTGGGAATAGAAGAGGCAACACATATTTCCCTCTCCAAATGAGGTATACACATAGCATACTTTCATGTTTCTTGTATCTTCTTGCTGAGTTGAGGTACAAGATTTTTCATGATGCCGTGAAAAGGAGCTGGTATTTCTATGAAATCAGTGGGCAGTTGTAAGAGGACACTGCATGACAGAGAGAGTATTAATATTTTGATTTTACTTAGAGAACAGATGTTTAGGCACAGAATAAAATAGGCCAGTGGTTCTCAACCTGTGGGTCCCCAGATGTTTGTGGACTTCAGCTCCCAGAAGCCCCAGCCACTATGGTCAATGCTCAGGGCTTCTGGGAGCTGAAGTCCAAAAACATCTGGGGACCCACAGGTTGAGAACCACTGAGATAGGCAAACAAAGTGTTTTGAACCTCCATATATTTTCTTGGGTATTCAGTAGTTCTTCCTTAGATACAAACAGCCACATGTCAAAAGGTAGTAATGTCTTTAACCACAAACTTGCCACTTTTCACCCATTCTTTTCAACAGGTAAAATTGATGGGATGGGAAAGGAATCCTGATGTATGTGTGTATATATATGTGTGCGTGTGTGTGTGTGTGTGTGCGTGCGTGCGTGCGTGTGTATATATATTAAATCAACCATGTTACCACCACCACCCTGGGAGAATGAAGGATAGTTTCTTATTCATCATCATCACATTGCAACTAAGTAGTGTGATGCCGAGCATAGATTTCTTTCATTTGAAGGTTAGATAAACCCCAAGGCCACAAAAATAATGAAAAAGGCTGAACAACCCATTAGAATGCATTTAACTTAGATCTGTATACAGCATGCTGATATTTTAATGATTGCCTCTAAAATATAAATAAACTGGGCTACCAAGTCTAATCACCATCCACTCAAAAAATCTCTCTTTTATCAGAGGATGCATTTCTAAAGTACACATTGCATATATTACCATCTGAAGCACCCCCTTGTTTTCTATGTAGTGCACTTGTGGATAGATGGGCTCACTCTTCCATAACTTGAGGACCCATAAAATGTGGAACTCATTAAGGAAACCTTTGAGGAATAAAGAACACTACCTAGGAGGTTAAATTGTGTCATGTGCCAACATACTGAAACGTTACCAGCCTGCTGATCCTGAGCTAGAAAAAAAAATAAGGTGGAAAGTATATATGTGTGTGTGTGTGTGTGTATCATTTGTTGGTACTAAATGTGTTTGACTCCAGGTTTATTTCTCCCCTTTAAGTAATTTTTCTTCAGCTTCATTTTTGAAACATTTTCATTCACAAGTCCTTTTAATGTAAAACAATCAGTTCTATTAGCATTGTTTTCAAACAAATATCCTAATCTTAATATTTACTGTGTTTGCCAATCAGTTACTATGATAGTTCATATAGAAATGATCTAGATGGTGGCTATATTATTTCCTTATTTAGTCTTAGATTCATTTGGCAGCCACAGCCAGAGTACACCTGTGGAATGGATTCAATGGGTTTACTTCAGTAGAGACTAACATTAGTTACATTATCTGAATGCATTTCATTCTGGTTTCAGGTAACAGCATGACATTGAAACAGCCTTAGTTACTCTAACAGATGAACCCCTTTGGATAAAAGATGGAGAAGTGTTACCCCACTGATATTCCTGGATATCTCAGAGCCTTTTGATACCATTGATCATGGTATCTTACTGGACTGGCTCCATCAGATGGGAGTAGGAGGCATTACAGGGCAGTGGTTCTGCTCCTACTTGTTGAGGATTCCTGTTCAGCCCCATGACCACTAAGCTATGGGTGCTACAGGTTCCATTTGTCTCCCATGGTGTTCAATATCTATATGAAACTGCTGGGGGATGTCATTAGGAGTTTTGGGGTTGGATGCACCAGTATCCTGCTTACATTCAGCTCTGTTTCTCATTGTCACGAAGTCAAGGGGAGCTGTGCAGTTACTGGAACAGTGCCTGGATGCCATAATGAGTTGGATGAGGGACAGTAGACTGAACCAAAACCTTAATAAGACAGAGGCTTTGTGGACTGGTGATTCTCAGGTATGGCAACTGGAAAAGCTAACTGACCTGGAAAGGATTGCACTCCCCATGAAGTAGCAGTTGTAACTTGGGAGTACTCTTAGATCCATCTTAGCCACTGGAGAGTGCTTGGGGCTGACTTTGACTGCTCTGTCTGCTATTAATTTTCTTGGACAGGGATAATGCAGAAAAGCTGTCTTCTGTTTTTTAAAAAAATATGTAAATTTTGTGCAAAAAAGTCCTGAACAGCTAGCAGAAAGTAAAAAAAAATGCTAAAATTATTTGTTGCTTCTCTTGATTATGAAATTAGTGAAAAATTGCATCCCTATAATCTGGATTTGTTGGCACCATTGTTGCGCTTTCCTACCTTAAAACCCCTTTCTAAATCTAGAATTCAGGCCACTATTAGGGATTTTTGAAGACCAGGTCAATTCTAACATAAAATGACCTGACACTGGGCAAAAGTACAGATTGGAAGTTGGTTGATCACCCTCTTCCACATGCTCTGATGCATTCTTGTCTCGGACAACAACAATGCATTATAAAAATGCATAGTGGATACACAAAGGTATATTTTAAAAAAAAGTTTAGAAAAATATGTAATTTTCAGACTGATGTAATTTTTTTAAATATTTGCTTTTATATTAAACAAATATTGAAGAGCTGTGTGGAAATGAGTTGGAATGGACTTTTTAGTAGACAGTGCAAATGTGGCATATCCTAGCAGCTGTTACAGCAAGAAGGAGCAAACTTCAAGGGTCCAGTGATCAGTTTTTTGCCCCAGAACTCATTATAGGCTGCACTGAACCACCAATCAGACTAGAAATGACACATATAAACTTACTTTTTTTTTAAAAAAAAATGGCTAATGGGACAAAGTTTGGGAGGAATAGGCAGAAATATTTATGTAGAGGCTTGATGCAATATATTTTATTAGCAATGTCATACTGTTCCTGCTTTTTAAAATAAATTTTAGAAAAAGACAAAACATGGGAGGTGTACTTTGTTTTAAAGGATAATAAATATTCACAAGTCTTGCAGAAATGGTCCTGGGATGCTCATGCACCATGATTTCCATTCTAGCCTGTACACCATCAATTTAGGTTGGTGCTAGAAACAGTGTTTGCTTCTTGTACCTTTTTTAATGTTTTTCCATTAGAGGTCTTCATAATTCTAAACATTTTACTGCAAGGTAGTTATATGGTTCTTTCTCCCTGCTGTTTTTTTATCTTTATAACAGTCCTCTAAGGTAGGCTGGCTGGTAGATAGGGTTACTAAGCCATGGTAGCCTAGTGGATTTCATGGCTAAGTAAGGATCTGGATCCAGTACTTGCTAGATATTGGGTTTCATTCTGTGCAATTCTGTCTGGGGTTTTTAATTTGAAAGTTCCAAAGTGGTTTGGCAACTGCTGGTCTCGTTTGTAATGGGCTGCCTTTGGTCCAAGAAGTTAGTATTTTAGCTAATAATTTTTAGAACTTTCAGTTTGTCCTGCCATCCAGACAAATAGAAATATACTGTGTATTTCCTTCCCTTTTCCCCCCTTTGCTCTCCATGCATATCATGCACTTGGCTGTGCTCAACCTGCCAAAATGAGCAGCAGTATTTCCATATGTCTGTCAAATAGTGAGCAGCGTAGTGAGCAGTCTATGTGATAGTCACAATCCACTTCATAAGAAAAAGAAATGCTTCCATCAAACCCTGTCACTGTGACTGTGGGCATTTAATCTAAGAGGCCAAGAAATATTTTTTGTGTAAGACTAGCCAGGTTTCTATGAATCATAAAGAACCAGAGCCATTAGTTAGCCAGGGACAATAAGTGCAGTAGATTTGACATATAACACACATGAGAAGTTACTCCAAGTACATCAAAGGTTAGACAGTAAGGCTGTGCATGAATCAGCCGCAAGAAGTATCTTGGACCATAGTTCAGGGCTTTGGAAAGCACCACACTAATCCAGACCAAGTCTGTTTTGCTTCTGCTCCAAAACCAAAGTCAAGATTCCGAAAATGAAAGTTCAATGCCTCCAAAATTCCAAAACCAATTCTCACTTCTGTTCTCTTTCTTGAATAGTATGACATCTGAAGAAGTCATAGCCCCATAGGAGACAAATATGCTCGAACAGTTGTAGAAAATTTGGTTCTGGGGGTTTGGGAAAATGTTCTTTCAAATCTGATTTTTTTAAAAAATGAAACTATCAATGTTTTTTTTTTCTTTCTTTGCAGAATTGGAAGAAATTTGCAAAACTTCTGAGGTTTTCAAGGTTGTGAAATTTCAGATGAATGAGATGGGGATTTTTTGTTTAAGAACAGCTTTTCCATTTTGATGTTAGGAAGGAAGGAAGGAAGGAAGGAAGAAGAAGGAAGGAAGGAAGGAAGGAAGGAAAAAATTATCTGTCTATCCGTCTATCTATCTATCTATCTATCTATCTATCTATCTATCTATCTTGTCTGTTAAATTTGTTGTTTTCCTGAGTTGCTTGTGGATCCTTCTGAATATGATGGACAGCCTAGAGGTAATGCTACGAATCAAATCTGAAAAGTTTCCAAAGGATAGATACAGTTTGTAAGTATAATTTATTTGGAAAGGGAGTTCTCAGATTTTGACCCTTTTCGCACAGCATTTTCCATGCCAAAGGGCCCCTCGAGCATCGCACAAATGTGAGGAGCGGTCCACATGACATATTCACATTTGTCTGACACTCCAGAGCCTGGCAGGCACCGCTTGCGCACTTTTTCATTTTCGGCTTTAAGCCGAAAATGGTGTGCAGTTGCAAATTGCTCCCAGGCCCCGCATGCACCTACCTTGCGTGTGCAGCCTTGGGAGCTGGGCCAGTCGCGCTTCCTGTCTCAGTGCAGCCTGGGAAGTTCCTGGGCTGCACTGCGAAAGGGAGAGGCAGGGCTCTCGCGTGAGCAGGAAGCTCGTGCGGAGCTGAAGAAACCTGGACGTGAGGGCCTCTCACAAGAGGCTGCTTGCGCGAGCATCACACCCCAGCGCTGAGAAAAGGTAGGATGCGGAAAGGGCCTTTATGAGGAAAAAGTGAGTCACTCACACATTTGGTGTTTGGGGACAATTTATATAAAACACATACATCACTGAGGTACCCTAGTCAAGATGACTGAAATTTCAGAAAGTTAGGTGCGGGGAGAGAGCCAACATAGTGTACTGGTTTGAGTACTGGACTGTGACCCTGGAAACCAGGGTGCAATTTTCCACTTGGCCATGGAACCCACTGACTGACTTTGGGCAGATAACACACCCTCAACTCCCAGAAACCCTCATGGTAGGTTTGCCTTAGGGTTGCCATAAGCTGGAAATGACTTGAAGGCATACAACAATGCAAGGTACAAAGGAGAGCCAGTGTGCTGTAGCAGTTTAAGGATTGGACAGTTCATTTCCCTGTTCAGCTATGGAAATCCACTGGGTGATGTTGGGTCATCACACACGCTCAGCCCCAGAAAACTCCATTATAGGTTCTCATTAGAGTTGCCACAAGTCACAGATGACTTGAAGGCACACAACAACAACAGGTGCAAGGGAATGAGTAGAGTTGGGCTGCCGCTAGAGGGTTGCCAGGGTGAAAAATAGGGTAGGACTCCTGTACCCTTAATGGTTGTGTAGAAGAGGAATTTTGCCAGGTGGAGCTTGCATGACAAGCAATACCAGCTCCTGCTAAAATTCAATCTTCTGCAAAACTATTAAAATATACAGGAACTCGGTTCTGTTTTTTCATCTTGCACCCCTAAACTTTCAAGGGATGAGGGATACATTGTGCCCTTGCAGGATTTCATTTCCATCATCCCCACCCTAAAACTAAACTAAACTAAACTAAACTAAAAACAAACAAACAAACAAAACCTAAAAATGTGCTAGGAAGTATTGAGGGTAATTTTGCCAAGTTTGTTCTAGTCTGATTTAGACTGAACAGAGGCCTTCATTTAACCAATAAATAAACCAGATGTTATAATATACATGTTTTTCCACATTTAAACGGGGTGAGGAGTCCCTGGGGGTTTTTTAGAGTCCACTTTAAGAAATGGGAAGCAAATAATTGGCTGGCATCTTGTTCGGCAATTATGATGTTGTATATCTCATTCACTTTTATGTTCATTGTGTAATCACAATGACCAGAACTGCCCCACCCAATCCTACCTTTAAGCTACCCCCTCTTCCCAACATGGACATGTCTGTGTTGTTGGTGAACTGATACATCCAGCCCTCTTCATGTAGCTGTGCCTGCTCAACAAGCAGCTGCAAAGACAAGGAAGAGAAGTTCCCCTCAGTTTCTGGCAGTTCAGAAATTGCCATATCAAGGAAAGCTGCATGGCTTAAAGCGTAGGATGTTGGGGGTGTCATCAGGACACATAGCTAAGAGATGAAGCGATGTCTCTCTAGCTATATCTTCCAATGCAGGACCTCAGTTATTACTTTGAGTACAGTAGACCCTCCACATTCATGAGGGATAGGGGCAGAGAACTCCCATGAAAGTGGAATAATCGCAAATAACTCCCATCCCCATTTGCCCCCAATTCCCTTCCCAGTCTCTGGCACAGGAACCTTCTTCCTCCACTCCCAGTCCAGAGGCAAGGGAGTTGGGGGGACCTCTGAAGGTGAAAAGGAAGGAAGTGTGCACCCCCAATTGTTTTACCTTTTACCTGGGTGCAAGTTTTCAGTGTAGGAAAGAGGCAAAGCAATGTCAGGCAGAGCTTGGTGGGCACAGGGAAAGCATGAGTGCACACACATCTTCCACCACCATATTGCTTTTCCTTCTCCCTTGCGTGAGTTCTCAGCACAGCAAAGAGGCAAGGAAATGGGAGAGGAGCTCCAGGGAACCAGGAAAGTATCTGTGTGTGTGTGTGTGTGTGTTCTACCACCTCATTACCTTTCCTTCTCCTTGGTGCAAGTTCTCAGCACCAGCAAAGAGGTAAGGAAGTGGGAGGGAAATACAAGGGAATGGGGGGAGGAGGAGAATTGGGAGGGAAGCATGGATGCCTTGCGAATAATCAAATCTGTGAGAGTCAAACCCGTGAATAGGAAAGGAGAACTGTATACATGTGTAAGATTGCACCACCAGTGACTTATAGTCTGCCTCCCTATAAAATATATTGCTGCATTCACCAGCAAGCAGTATTATATTCTTGAGCAATGTCACCTTGTAACACATGTTAGTTTCGCCAGGCAGAAAACAGGACAAACTCCTTTACTGGTTGTGCAGAAGCAGGAAGTTCAGCAGATGTTGCATGTATGACAAGCAGCACTTGCTGAAATTCTCTCTTCTTCTAAACTATAAAATGTACAGGGGCCTTGCCCTGTTTTTAATCTCACACCCCTAGCTCACAAGCACTTCACATATGCCGAGCCATGCCATGCCTATACAAACATGTGTGAAGCTACTGCAATCTACCATTTTCATTCATGTGTCGGATATGAAATAAGCTTAATATTTACAGGTATCTGGCCCTGTGCAAAGATGCAGATTGATTCTCTCTTAACTTTTATAATGTCATTATTAGCAAAGTAAGTTGATTATTGGATCGGCAGTGCTAGCTTCTATCTGTATTACTAAATTCCCTATGTAATCATAGATAAATACTGGCTTAATAGACCCAAACGAGTCATGCCAATTCTCTGGCATAATGCTGTAGCAACTGCCGTCACCACTATGTCCCACATCTTGTTATCATAAAAATTGTTATTGATTTATTGATCGTTTTCATAGCCAATGGACAGGCTTCCAGAGCATTCACATACAAATGGAATACCATTGGTTGCACTAATACAGGGAAAAACACAAGATAAAAATACACTGATAGGATCAATCTCTGTTCCCTTTTATCAGCTTAGATTCCATCCTTTCCCCCAAATAAGCTGGCTGCAAATAGTAACTTGTTTCAATATTCTCAGTTCACATACCCACAGTATTATAATATTTTCTTACAATGAAGAAGTTAATGTGCTTAATATGGTGGCCCTGTTTAAAAAGATATCTTTGTACAGTATTTAGAATTAGCATAGTTTTAGAATTTTGATTCCAGTCCAGGGGAGGAAAAACCCAGTTAATTTCCACTGAAAACAATGGAACAATGCTGAAATAGACCATTGGTCCATTTGTTCACCATGATTACCTCCTCTGCCTGAGATCTCAGGCAGAAGTTCTTCCTAGCCCTGATACTTGAGAACCTTTTTACAGGAGAGGCTGAGAATTCAAGTGAGGAACAAGTATATATGTAACATGTATTTTACTGCTGATGTGATGCAGAAGTAGAATTTTATTTAAATCAAGGACAATATCTTTTGGAAGATTACATTTCATTGGCGTGAGACACAAAAGACAATTTGAGCCTTGGATATCTTTGGAAAGCCTTTTTTGTTGTTATTAAGCATCACATAGCTCACATTGCTCAAAATAGTTTGCATCAAAATCCTGTACATAACTACAAAAGTAAACAAAGATTAGATTGCAGCCTCCCACTTCATATGAATGCACTACACTACCACATTGCTAAAATATGTCTCAAACCATATTCAGTACCATCCAGTGATGCTAATTCTGGCTTTAGTGCTACATGACAAAGCTAAGAGATTGCAAGGCTGGCCAGCTGCAGGGCTGCTTCCACAGGAAGAGGTGGGATACAACATTATGGCCTTATGTGACATTGCCATGCAGCTGACATGGGGATGGAGTAGAGAGATATGAATACCCACTCCAACTCGGTGTCAGCTACCTGTGGTAAATGTTCAATCTATCCACCTACCATGGACGTTCAGTGTGAACTTCAGCTGTTCACTTAGAAACCAGATAGGAACATTTGGCCAGTGCTTAACTGTTTGGCATATTGATCAAAAGGTGGAAAGACTTTTTTTTCTTAACCTATCCTACTCTGAAGCCTTCAGAGGCATGAATTGTCACATAAGAGGGCAGCCTTGTTTCAACAGCTGATAGTGGAAAACATATCACAGCTGTGTTGATGAGCACCTGCAGTCAACCTGTGTGAGAGGAGGTTCTACAAAGCTAGCAACACAGATACCAGAACTCAGGGGCTTGCTTGGAGATTAGTTTTTGGGACTGCGTTGGAATTCATCTCCCCTTAAAACCATGGGGCTTGAAGGGGCTCTGTGAACTGGAAGGATTTTCCTAAGGAAAATGGACTGTACTAAGGAAAGCTTCTCTGCAAGGTTTTGGTTGACTAATTAATTGAAATTATGGGGCTAGTGTATCATATTATAGCTATCTTTTTACTCCAAGGGCCCTTTCACAAAATTATAGTACTATAATTTCACTTTAATTATCATATTAATTCTATAGAATCATGGGATTTGCAGTTTAGAGAAAGTCATTTAGAATTCTGAGTCAGTGAGGTCCAGTGCCTTGTCAAACTACAAATCCTGGGATTCTGGATGCAGCCATGGCATATAAAGAGGAAAGATAGTTCCATAACTACATACGGTGAAACGGCCTCTTTCATGGGGTGGGGCTGGGGACAAACATCAATAAAACAAATGACTAAAATTCTTGGTTCAGTCTAACATTGCCTAGTTGTCCCATGTATTATAAGTAAACAAAACTCTAAGAAATTTTAAATCCATTCCCCTGGATTACTCAGTCCCTCTTCCTTAGGGCAGGAAAAAAAAACACCCAGGGATTTTTTAAACTATAATTTATTCATATCCCACTGACCAGCTGAATTATCTTCCACATGGTGGCTTATTTACTGTGCATAACTCCAAATCCAAAAAAACCCATCATGTTTTAACACTGTTGCTGAAAAGGTGGAAATGGAATATGCTTCCTTTCAGCATTGCCATACTAGAGCAGCCAAAAATTGGAGTGGGATACAACATCCAAAATCATGTAATAGCAATACCTCTCTCCCAGTCACATAGGGATAGGGGTGTGGTTCGCTCCAGGCGGCAATGTTCTTGGGGCATCCTTGCCTGTAGCCACACCCCCGTGCACCATGGCCATGGCCATGGCCCTGGCGCCCTGGCCATGCCCCCCACTCACTGCAGCCATGCATTGCATATCGTAGCCCCCCTCCCGTTCCCCTGCTCCACACACTCCAAGCTCCGCCACTGCTCCCTCCTTTTTTGGGCTAACCAAAATGCAAAAATAGATCACACAAGTTTTTGAAGCTCCACTAGCGTCTTCATCAGGCAGGTGTTAAAAATCACACAGGTAAAGGGGAAAAAAGATATGATATTATGTCTACATTTTGTCAAGATGTTGTTTCTGCTATTGTCAATTAACATGGTCTGGAAGGATATTGGTGCAGGTAGAAGCCACTGTTCTCTGTCCATAGGGGCACTGGGTGACAAAGAATTGCAAAATCCAGGCAATATAATTTAAATTGTATTAGCAACAGAAAAAAGTAACTTCCCTTGAGATCCAGAGTGTTTCTGTCCTGGGTGAGGGTATCCACTCTTTTTCTTAGGCAGAGAACAATTAAATTCTCAAGAAGTCTCTATGCTGTTCCCTCTGGGAAAATCTTTTAGGTGCTGTATAGGTAACACCTGCCAAATACAATCCCAGTGAAAGTGTCCTTTAAGGGATGGAAGAGAGAAGCAATTTATCTTCTCAGGCTGATGGATGAGAAAGAAGCCTGTAAACTAGCAACCTTTAAAGGAGCTATCTAGGGTGCTGATCTTATTTGGGCATCCTTGTTAGCACCTTGAACAGCCCCTTTAAAGTGTGGATTAAAACCTCTATTCCCCATGTAAGCCTGCTCAAATCTTGCAGTCTTCTTGGGCGTCCCAGCACCCTTATAGGCTCATCTAGTAAGGACAAGAAGAAAGCCTTCTCAGCAGTAATTCCAAGGCTATGGAAATCCCACTCAAGGGGGCTTCGCTGGCCCCCTCTGCCTTCTTTTTACCAGCTAGCAAATACCATTTTAGGCAAGTAGGCCTTTAGTTTAAACTGATTGGGACAGAAAGATGTTTAACAGGTGTGCTTTAGTTTGTTTTGGAAGTGTTTTTATGTTTTAATTGCACTAGCTGTTAATTTTTTTTAAAAAAAATATTCTATACTGTGTGTGCTATATATTGTAGATTCACCGTCTCACTGAAATGCGAGTCATCAGCTGCTACTGCTACACGGTTTTCCATGGATGAGTCACGAGAAACAGTATTGTGATTTTCAAACCAAACAGACCAGGAAATTTAAGGCACAAGTAGGGAGCATGTCTAGCTTTACATAACTGTTCTGGACTCTAGAGAGAGAAATTGATCACTGTAGTAGTCCCATAGACTACCTTGCCTTGTTCTATACCTTTTTCTTCTCCAGAATGCAACCTTCAGTCAAGCTGTGACTTTGCCTTGCCTATAGCTTCATAGGCCCCAATCTACTTTCTTCAGTCTTGGCTTTATGTGTTGGAGCATACCCTTTCTTGGCACTCGTTGACTAAAAGCAGAGTCCTGCTGAGGTCCGACAGTTTGTTCTCACCAAAGATGCCATGGATGCCCCCCCCAAAAAATATATTTTAGAACAGTAGAACAACTTCCTTATGATATATAGTGTTTCAGGCTGAGTTTGTAAACCTTGTTTTGGGGGGTTTATAGATTCCGTAGTTATCTAGCAAGCACACTTAGTCACTGTCCTGAGTGAGGGATTTTAGGAGGTGTAGTCTAAAATGTAACTTTTCCAAGCTGTGCTTGGAAGCCCTCTGTGCGGAAGATTCTAGGTAAAGAAGAATTTTAATTTAGGATTCAAAACATGACATTGCAGCACAGTCTACTTTATTTTCAAATGTTTTTTTAATTTCCTAATTTGCACCATTGCACACTGAGATGACATTTTAATTAAATGATCCTGGAAAATATATATATATTTTTCCTACCAGGAGAGGGAAGTTTGGGGTTGTGGTGTATAGCTTAGTGAAATCATCCACTCCATCCATCACAATAGGGAAGATTTTTTATTATTATTATTTATACATGACACACACACATTTCATAATATGCATTTTGCATATATATTTGTTCATATATTAATAAAAGTGTTGACAGTGGAGTTCTTGACAAAAAAAAAATAAACTGTTTTAGATGTCTGAATGTATGCAGAAAAGGCTACTAATCCTAACAAGCTAGTATTCATATGCTTGTGGCACAGGGCTGAAGAAACAAACTAAAAAATAAAGCACTAACCTGACTGATGGAATCAGCAGTACAGGATGCAGGACTGCTCCCCAGGAAGTCAAGCAGGAAGCATTTTAAGTCAAATGGCAGCACCCTTGATGGCTTCAGCAGAAGAAAAACATCAAGGAAGTAATCTGTGGCTAGAAATGAGGACAAGAAGTCAAGTAATTCTGTGTTCCAATCTCTGTAGAGCCACTGACCGTGGTTATATTGTTTGATCATTGCAGTTTGAAAACTGTTGGACACTTTTGAATTAAAAAGATAATTATTGTATTAAGGTTTTTTTTAATAGAAAATCATTTTGCATGTAGGTCAGGATAGGCTAAATGTTTTTCTTTGTTCATTAAAAGCAGGCTTGTGCATGATGGCTGATTCACAAAAAAAAAGGATCTGGATTTGATTTCCAAATTTTTGCCTATTGAATCAACACCTAATGGATAGTTTCTCTTTAGCTGTGTCAGCTTGATACTGTAGATGGTTTAATGCACGCAAACACCAGGATACCACTGACAAAACTAGTTCAATAAATAGATATCCATAACTGAAATGTCTACTCTCATTAACTTGCATGAACAAAACCATTCTCCATGATGGGTAATGGTGGATAAATAAAGAAGTAACATTTGCTTGTAAGGAAGTTGAGAGGGGAAAACAGTTTATTGAAGACAAGCCAGATCTCTCTTACACAAGTTTATTTATCCTGGGAAATTCAGGAGAGAAAATACTTCACACAGTGCATAGTTTGAATCTGGAACACACTACCACAGGTTGTAGCTATGCCTGCCAACTTGGAGGGTTTTAAATGGGGATTTAAAATAATGGTGGAGCAGGCTATCATTGACTACTAATGATGATGTATATCTATAATTTCTAGTATCAGAGACAGTATACAAGCAGGTGTGTGTGTCTATGTCTGTCTCTGTGTGTAGGGGGTTTGCACCAATCATCGTCATCATCATCATTCATCACCATCATCTTTATTTATATTTGTGTTTTTTTCCTAGTAAGGACTCAAAGCGGCTTACAGAAATTAAAAAAAAAACCTTAGTCAAAATCATGAAATACAAAAGTTAAAACACAAATTAATCAGATAATTAAAATGCATAATTAAAACACAAACATTCACAAATGATACATAGTTAAGAATAGCTAGCATCTTCTATCAGCCAGGCCATAATCACATATTGAATGCCTGCTGAAATAAAAATGTCTTTGCTTGTCTATGGAAAGATGTTAGGGAAGGTACCAGCCTGACTTCTCTGGGAAAGGAGTTCCAGAGTCTGGGAGCAGCCACTGAGAAGGTCCTCTCCTGTGTTCTGTGTTGCCAGCAGGTGTACTTGTGAAGGCGGTGGGACAGAAAGAAGGGTCTCTTCAGCAGATCTCAAAGCCCAGGTTGGTTTGTAAGAGAGTATAATATTCTTCAAATAACATGGACCTGAGCTGTGGAGGGCTTTAAAGATCATCACCAGCATTTTGAATTGTGCCCAATGTCTGGCTTGAGGGTTTCCTCTGGACAATCAGTTGGCCACTGTGGGAACAGACTGCTGGAGTAGGTAGACTGTTGGTCTGATCAAGCATGGTTTTTATTAGTTCATATTCATATGCTCATAAAATGAAATATGAATATATCTGGCTGAGAAGAGGAAATGCTGTAAATGAGTGCTCTAATTGCAAAGCATAAATGCTTTGTTGGAGCAGAATGTTCATGATGATCAAAACAAATCTGATGGATGGCCTGTTCTGAATATGTCACATTCATTAAAGTTGGAAAAAGGTTCCTCTTTTCCTTGAGTTATGTAATGCGCTATGTATAGCCATGGTGTGACACAAACAGCTAATTACATAGTATCATTAAAGAACAGGAGTTGCAATGATCAAAAGTGGAAGGTCTTTTGAAATGCTAAATTACATTAGGTACCAAGCAACTAGCACAAACCAAGCCTCATCAGTCTCCATGTCGGATATCTGATGAACAATAGGAACATTCCTCCAAATTCAGCTCAGAATATAAGGCAATAATCAGGGCCTGATTTGAGCCTGAATTTGCCAAAGTTCAGTCTGCAGAATCCGTTAGACATACAGCATGAAGTAATAATGATTTGGTTTTGTAATGCCTGCAGAATATGAGCAAAAGGCACAAGCTTTGCCAGCTTCTTTTCCCAACAGAACCACTTCTGATTTGCAAGAATATGTAGGAAATGGAACATAACTAAATCTTATCAATACTATATGTAGGTAAGTTACTTGGAAGCCCAGGATAGAGGGTAGAAAAATGGAGTGTCTAGCTTCCCTGCATGGTTATCCCCCATAACAGTCAATTTACAAAGAACTTGACCTTGTTACAGCAGATATTTTATCTATAATAATACAGGATAGGGAAGATGTGCCCTCCCAGATGCCATGGGCTGTAGCTCTTAGTATCTCTCACCACTGACTACAGTGGCTAGGGCTGATGGAAGCTGTAATCCAACAATACCTGGAATGCTACAACATTTCCTTGCCTTCATCTACAGCATGCATGTCAAAGACCTTTTCCACATGTTACCTTATTGTGGAGGTGGGGGGTGCTGGTCGCGCAAGCAGGTTCTTGTGCGAGGTGCTCTCTTTGCTGCTCCTTAGTCCCTCAGCTGGCTTCCTGGTCGTGCGACTGCCCCACTCCTTCTTTCTGCAGTGCAGCCTGGGAGCTGTAGGCTGTGCTGGGGGAAGAAGTGTGAGCAGCGCGCCTGGGACAACATACTGTAGCGCAGGTAAGTGCGTGCGGGCCCCGGGAGCCTTGCGTAACCGTGCACCATTTTCAGCTTGAAGCCGAAAATGAAAAGGGGCGTGCACGGTTTGCTCATGAGCATCGCGTAAATGGGAGTGCATCGTATGGACCGCTGCTTCCATTTACACAATGCTCAAGGAGCCCTCTCGCAAAAGAAACTGCATGCAAAAAGGGCCAAACACAAGGTCTGCGGGCTGAATCTGACCCACCAGGCCCTCACACCTCTCCTGCCACTGAGGTACTCTCCTCACCTGGTGAGCCCAATTCCCCCATTGCAGGCAGGTACAGAGAGGGGCAGGGAGGCAGAAAGAGGCACAGAGAGGGTCTAGGGGGCTGAAAGAGGCAAAGAGAGTGTCTCAATTAGGACCAAAAAGTTAAACAAAGCTAATGTAATAAACAGTGCTTGGTGATATTTGTCTGATGATTAAAAAAAATAACTTTCTGTTTTCAAAACTCATTTTTCAATAAATTGTACAATAGTTGTACACTTTAATATCTGCTTGCCATTAGTTTTTCTAGATTTCCAGTTTCAGAGCTAGTTATTACTAAAATCAATAATAATTGAATGCAAAGGCAATTATTTAATATGATAAAAGAATAGATATATCTATATAGTCTTACAGATACAACTGGCCCTTTGAGGGCAACCACAATGCTGATGTGGCCCAAGAGGAAATTGAGTTTGATACCCTGATCTACAGCATTAAATACACCAAAAGTATCTCAATGCAGATAAACTAATGAGAAGGCAAGTATTTCAAAGTGAGCAAACGGCTTGGTGCATTACAGACTGTACTTCATTCTTAAATCATTTAGAGTGGGCCATCTAATGATACATGTGGCATTGGGTTTCCTGTGTCTTGCCATGCTGGTAGAACTTCGTATGCTTCACCTTGATATTGTATAGGTAGTTTATATCTCAATGAAAAGCTCAGCCAGATGATAAGATCCCCGATCCAGTTCTAGTTGCATATCATTGCTTAGGACTTAAAGTCTCCATCACATCTGATGCATTCCTCAAGCCTTGTGGGGACCAGATGAGTGCTGCTGTGTCTGTTTGCATCAACTTTGTGTGCAGAGCACCCTGGCTGGACTGGGGTGATCGCTGACTAATGAAGCTTCTGCTCAAATTGAAAGAACTGAATTATTCTTAATTTGAAAACCTCCAAAGGAAGTAAATATGGTAAGATGTACAACAGTCTTCCTAATCCTGATCAGTTGAATCTGCAGGCGAGGGGAATATAAATAAGCATCCTTAACAGAAAGTATTTCTCTTTTTTTTGAGATATACACATGATGCAGAATGCAGAAAGCATAGACAAAGGAAGCCTTATCTTTTAAGTTTTCCTGCAACCTTTTTCTCCCAGAGGAGGAGTTCAAAGGGTAATATAAGAAACTGTATTGTATCATCTGGTCAGCAGATAAGGTGACATTTTTTATTTTTATCAGCAAACCCTTACCACTCATGAAAACGTTATACCTTTCAATAGAGTGCTAAAACTACACTATTGTTCAGGTTCCCAAGATGTGGGTATATTCCACATCTGTATATCACCCCTCCTTGCCCCCATGGGCACCCTTCAAAAAAAGACACGTTGTTTTAGGCCATATACATGTGTTTTTTATATATAAAAAATTATATAAAATAAATTCAGAACAAATATTGCATTAATATTTCACTCATACATTGCTTTAATATTGCATTAGTAGCAAATTAGAATCTAAGCCTGCAATTCCATGTTTTGAATATTAACTGGTGATGTTTCCATGGCTGCCTTATGAGGAGAGTTTGTAAGAACTTAATGAACCCTGACAAAATTATGGCTGGTGCTCAGAGGAAGTGGAATATGCTTCCTTGAAGTTGCAGTTCACTGATAGTGGAGAAGAAAACTCTCACTGAATGCTGTCAGAGAGATTCAAAGCAGGGCTATAACAAAATATTATAGTGTAGAGTTTATGTTCCAAATTGTCATCTGTGCAACCTTCCAGGATATTTTGCTTAGCCTCCAAATTGTCCATCGGCCTTCCACACCAACTGAGCATGCTCCTTCGTTAGCTCCCATTAATATATTTTGTATAATATTGCAAGTCTGGTGGTACCTTAATATGTATGTCTGCTGCTTTGGCTGCATATACATAGATTCAGAGAGAATGAGTTCACTGCTAATATTTGAATGATTCTTCTGTGGCCAGCTCTGTGTGTGTGTATGTGCGCATGTGTTTCTATATATTTATTGTAAAAGTGACAGTTCAGAAATGGCTTAGATGGCTCATCTTGGAGTTTTGAAGTTCATCCCTACAGTGGGTTGTGTAACTTGCAGTTTGTACAAGCTGCCAAAATCCAACAGCATCAACATTTCCTTGGTATTAGGGTCCACTTCAATGATCTCCTCATCCAGGACAGAAACCTCATCATTGAAGCAGCATAGCAAAACAATATCAGCTGAGCAAAACGGTATGGAAATTAATAACTGGCTTAAATGTGTGCTTCAGCCATTAAAACTGGAATTAACTACATTAACATCCACAAGGTCACTTATGTGCTCATAGTTTGGGGGTGCTACATTCCAAGCTAATTCCAAGATCTTTGATGTGCCATAAAATGTTAGCAAACAGAATTTGACACTGCTTATAAAGCAGAGAGGAAATAGCTCACAGACAACATTGCTAATTCAAAAAGATGGCTCCTGAGAGTGAAAAGAAGTTCTAGACAGGGTAACCTATAAAGATATCTATAAAATTATAGAACTATACCACTGCAGGAAACTTCTAAGATGTATTTAATCTAGAACCCTAGAAGACTCTGTCTCCCTGTATGAGCCTGCCCAACGCCTGAGATCATCAGGAGAGGCCCTTCTCTCTGTCCCACCACCGGAGCCCTTTCTGCATGGCATCTGCCATGCAAAAGGGCACCTGGAGCATCGCGCAATTGTGAGGAGTGATCTGCACGACGCACTCACAATCGCGCAATGCTCCAGGGGCTGGCAGGCGCCGATCATGCACCTTTTCATTTTTGACTGGAAGCCGAGAATGGTGTGTGATCTCACATTGCTCCCGGGCCCACGCGCACTTACCTGGTGTGTGGAGCCTCCAGAGCCATGCCAGTCATGCTTGCTGCACTGCGGAAGGAAGAGGTGGGGCTCTCGCATGAGCAGGCAGGTTGTGCAGAGTTGAAGCAGCAGGGACGCAAGAGCCTCTCACTAGAGGCTGCTCGCGTGACCCCCACACCCCAGTGCCGGAAAAAGGTAAGGTGCGGAAAGGGCCTGTCACAAGCACAATCAGTGGGGAGATGAGATACGACCTTCTTGATGATATCCCAGACACTGATTCCCTTCCAAAGGAGGACAGAACGGCCCCTTCTTCTTGTTCTTCCATCAGCAAGCAAAACCCTTTTTATTCTAACAGGCTTTTAAAATAGAAACTTTTTAAAGAATGAGCTAAAGGTGTTGCATTGTTTTAAACTCAACTGGCTTTTATCACTTTTTTAAAAAATCTTTTTAAAGGCACTCATTTTCTCTAAATGTAGGCTTGAATTGTTTAAATACTGTTAATACTTTAATTCCATTTTAATGTTCATTTTTGGTATTTTGTATGTTTTCAGCTGTATGGTTCTTCTTCTTTTTTTTTAATTAAAGCTGCCTTGTGTCCCAATTTTTGGGAGAAAAGTGCACTAGCTGTGCTACCACTACTAGTACTGCTACTATTACTACAACCCTAAGAATATGATAGATAACTGACAAATTAAAAAAATTAAAGCAGTTCAAAAGCATGTATGGTACAGATTTAGAGGGAATTATTAGGATCCAAAGTCTTAAATTAAACAACAAACAGCATTTCACTTGGGAAAGAAGTGAAACCAATGTTGGTGGCAATGAAACCAATGTTGGTGGCAATCAAGGTTCCAAGAAGGCACTCCACAGCCAGGTACCATGGTGGAGAAAGCCACTTATTGGTTATGGAAAATAGACCAACAGGACTTAGGTGAAATTGCACCCTTTAATCTATTCTTCCCAACAACTGATATAGAGAGACACAATTTGCCTGTTACTGGATGTGATATGTAGCCATCCTGACTAGTAGCTATAGATGGCCTTAACCTGATTTTTCTAATCCCCTAATAAAGCCAACGACATGGGTGGCCATCACAACATCTTGTGACAGTGAATTTCACTATTTAACTATGCACTGCATGAAGAAGTACTTCTTTTCTGCGACACACTGAATTTAGACACTATAATGTGGTTTTTTTGTTTTTTTTTAAAAAAAGATTAAATGTTTGCCTGCCATGGATCAGTCTCCATGAGTTGATACATGCTTCTTTTTGATTCACACTAACCTCTGTCTTGATCCAAAGCCTGCACATTTGGAATCAGAGAGAGTGAGAAAACTGTTACCTTAATATCCAAGGTCCATTCCGCACCCCACCTTTTCGCAAAGTCATCTGGAAAGGATCCCAGCTCTGCCAGGAGCTCTGCCAGGAGGGGAGTGTGAAAGGAGCACCAGCACCAGCTAGCTCCCCACAGAAGGGAGCATGATGGCCATGTTTCTTCCTTCTGCAGTGCAGCTGGGTACTTTCCTAGGCCACACTGGGGCAGGAAGTGCAGCCATCAGATTTCTGCAGCTTCTGTAGGACAAGTGCAGGATGGTGGTGCGATTATGTGTCATTGATGGAGAAAAACCACCAATGATTTAATCCATGATTGAGCTGCCTGGGGACAGGAGAAGGATGGGATCATGATGATATCATGCAGAAGCATTGTTGCAGTCCTGTCCTTCTCCCATCCTCATTGTGGGATGAGAGAGTGCTACGGAAAGGGCCCTATTTGCATCTGTCTCGGAAGTAAGCACTTGAGTAGGCATTACTTAAACATTTATTATTCATTTAAATTATTTAATTAATTAAATAAAAAGAGTTATTCCTCATTACAAATAGTTAATAATTAAATAAATACCCTACTTTTCTCTCTGTATGAGATTCCATTGCAGTAGGGAACATACGGGTTTCACAGAAAGATGGTGCATAGGGAAGGAAGTGATCTCTTGTGTTTATTCAGGCCAAGATTTTTATAAACCATAAATTTCTGTGGAATTTCTAACCCTTCTAAACCACTGTCAAAGCAGTTGATAATCAGATTCAATGCAAAAGTTACATTACATTACATAAATTAGATTATACAAGGAACAAGCCATTGACTTCAGCAATCAAAATAGTACAAGAAGAAGAGCTATTGTGACAGTGTTCATCACCAAGACAGCATCCATTAGCTATGGATGTTATTAATTGACAAGGTGTGATGAAGGGCCATTTTAAGAATTCAGAGTGGGGGCAGCAGAGAGTCCAGGGCCTGGCTGAGCACATAATAATCTTACTGATTCAGATTTCATACATCTCTAGTCCCGTTCCTACAGTGACCAACCACATCCTTTCTTTGAATGCGAAGACAGCTTCTGTTCCTCTTCATCTCATTTACTATTGTATCATACTCTTTTTTTCCTGGTTTTCTGAAACCTTGGTTTATTGCAGTAGGAAGAACAGGATTTCAGTTTGGCCTGAGAGCTGCCAGTTGGTAACCCTACCTTTAGAACCATAAAATCAAGAAATGGTAAGACTGGCATTTTACTCCCAGTACCGAGCTAAAATCTCCTATAACAAACACCCTTGAGACATTATTATTTACTATTAGAGCTGAATCTAGAGAAAGTTAAGTGCACTTAAGTTCCATTGATTTCAAACTCTTCTGGGTTGTGCTCTTAATGTGTAATTAAAATAAAAAGTAAGGGATGCCTACATAGCATTTTCTCACCACTAGAAAGGAATTAAAGGGAAAATATTTTGAGCTTTGGCATTCTTTTATGTTAGTTTCTTTCTTTGCTTTTTTAAAGGGTTGTTTTGTGTTTCTATTTTTACATGGAAGTGAAACTATTAAAATCTAAATAATAAAACATATGGTGATCATAAACAAAATCCATAGCATTTTGACTATATTAAAAAGCCTATTTGGCACTTTTTAATACATTTCTGAATATATTTTAAGTGAATGAAAACAGAGAAGGAAAAACTCACCATCTAAGATTAAAAATGTGCAAATTATTACTCTTACTCAATGGTATGCATTTTGAATTGCCAGTTGGGCGGAAACGTACAAATGGTCTAGACATTATTTTATCCCCAAACATAAGTATGGATGCTATAATAGTTTTATGATCAAAAGTAAATCCAAAGGGAATGTTTTAAGTGTATAGGCCACAGCCTATTTGAATCCATTAGGAATGCATTAATGATCAAAGAAGCTCAGATGTTCCTGAGTAAAGCACTTATTTTGCCCTCAGTTGCCATAGTTCTTCTTTGTTACTTTAATAGAAGCACACTGTCTAAGAAATCAGTCAACAACAACAACAAGATATTTTCCCTGTAGTATGTATCCTAAGTTACATCCTTGTAAAGCTGGTGTTAGTCATGTCATGCCATTTTATTAAGGCAAGAGCCAGTGCAAAGTGTGCTACCCATGGAAGAGTCACATTTCAAATGTCCTTCTCTGGCCCCCACTACATTGACAGGATCTGTGACAAGAAACTGAACAGTTTTGCTCTCGCCAGGTTGATAGGCTTATATTTGTAGCGGTCTCATCCTTTGTTGGCTCTGCCATAGACGAGGTTGGGGAAGGATGCCATTATTCTCTGGTACTCTTCAGATCGTATTACTCAGGTAATCTTCTTGTCTTTCTTCTCCTGAACCACTGGGTTTGTTCCAGGAAAAGTAAGAGGTGCTGAATTACTATTTTTGTTATTGTACAGAACTGTAACTCAACTCCTGCCTTCCTTCATTATCTCCTCAAGCCTTCAGGGCTAATTGACAGCAAGTCTTTATATCTTGATTTGTTCCCATTAGAAGTCCTTGTGCCCTTGAATAAACAGGTAAGGTAATAACTTTAATTACTTCTGTAATTAGATGTATCTAAAGCACCTGTTCTTTCATATGGAAAAAAAAACCCAGCTATCTAAAATAGAACTTTTTTTTCTCAAGCTGTGTTTTTTTTTCCACCCAAGTATCATTCGCACAGTAGCAGAGTGGAGGCAAAGCAACAATTAGTCATGGCAGCTTTGATTTGCAAACTGAAAATATGAAAGAATATTAAACAAAGAGTATGATCTAGCAAACATAGGTCATCACTGAGTCCTAAACAGTGGATGGAATGTGAATAAGCACATTTCTTTGGGTATTTGGAGTAAGTCTCATTGAAGCCCACAGTCACATCTAACTTAGCCCATATTTATTTCAACAGGGTAAAGAAACAAACTAGATGTGATACATAACAAATAGTTGTCTTTGATGTATGTGTTTGTCTTTGCAAACTGCAGTTGTGTGTCCAGGAGAATCAAAATCACAAAATATTGCCACCAAAGCTGTTATTTGCCTCTAAAGAGTATCACTGCAGAACAGCAAATGACATATTAAGAGTTTGGAGGGGCATTTTCCTGGAAAAATGGCAGGTGAGAAAGGGAACCTACTCCAGATTGGTAGTTGTTCAAACAGAAAGAGGTAAAAGGAATTGTTTTAAATGCCAAGTCTTATTTGATTACTAATTGTGACCAAATCTCTCTCCCTACACAACATACCATATTGGAGGAAAAGGCTATTAATGTTGTTCCAGTTAAATATTATATGTGAATGGCCTGAAACTACAGAAAAATAAGTTTTCAAATGGGTTTATTATACATATCAAATTTAGCTGTTGAAGAAGTTAAACTAACAAATTTTCTTTACAGGAAAACAGCCAATTGCTTCATGATGTATAATCTATCAGCTGCATTTATCAAATTTTTGTTATCATTTTCTGTTAGCATGTTAAGCACATGCTGGACAATCCTATAGAGTGTTCCAGCTCATGCTCTGTTCCTTTCCTTTTCCCCCCCAGATCATGATGAAAATGTGGATGGAGGCAGGGAGTAGAGAAAAGACAGTGAATTGTATTTTGTTCATTGCCTCCCCTTTTTTTTCAAAGCAGAAAAAAAAATCCTGATGCATATATATTTGGGCATGTGTGTGCAAATCTTCTGTTTTTTTCTCCTTCTCTTTTTCTTTTTCATATTTCTTTTTAACTATGGGCCTCCAACTTTTCCATTTTATTTTGTTTGCCCGTGACTATTTTATCCACAGCTATACAGGCCACAAAAACTCAAAATGTGAAGTCTTACCTGTCACTCCATGTACCTGGCTGGAAAAATCTCCACCTGCTGAATTACTGCTTGTGGTGCACAATAGGACATAGCAGCCCGGTCAGCAAAAGGCAGCAATCCAGCTTTTGATGGAGTGCTGACAGGAACCAAAGCGTGAGAAGAAATTTACCTTTTTGGCACACAACTCACAGAACTGTCCAGAACTGGCTAGGAGATTCTGGGAGTTACAGAGTGTGTGGGGGGGGGGTGCGGGAGAGAACCATTTTTCAAGCACTGAAAGGAATCTGCACGTGTACATTGGGCATGTGTATATCAATGTGAAAATTCCAATATGTCTACCAGGTGCTGAACACAAGCAAAATATGGTTGGAATCCCTTTGGGGACACAGGCAGATGTAATGTGAGATTATGCCTGCATACATTTATAACTTAACCTAAATAACTTGACGGCACTAGATCGTCTCTGGTCCCAGAGCTAAGCAGGGTCAGGCCTGGTTGGTACTTGGATGTGATACCATCAGGCAATACCAAGCACTATAGGTTCCATTTCAGATAAAGGAATGCCAAAACACATGAGTATTCATCGCCTGCTTCAATGTTCTACTTCAACCTGAGTAGATTTCTCTATGTGTTATGAATCATCATCATGAATCTGATGAAACAGGGTCCCTGAAAACACTGTAGGAATTCCATTCCTTGTGAGGGAAACTGGGAGAGAATTGAGATGGGTTCTTAACCCTCCTTTTGGCTGTAAAGGACATTGATCCCTTTGATATGGTATGCTGCCACCACACTTTTGTTTTTAAAGTCTCCATTCATTAATTAGCAAAAGAAAATCTGGTCACAGTTTTATCAGCTTTCTCTTTGTCTTTCCCAAGAATCAAACACCCTCCACACTCCTGGACAGTTTTCTCTCTTTTGTCTCTCCCTCCTTCCCTCCAGATAATTAATAATGTGATTTAGTCATAATACTGATGACTAGCTTGATTTAAAGTGAACTTAAGCTTATCAAATCTACATTAATTAATGCTGTTTTTATATGTATTTTAACGTGTTTTAATTATTATTTTGCTTTAATTTTGTTTTAACTTTTGTATATCACAATTTTTAACTATGTTTCTTTTAATGGCTGTAAGCTGCTTTGAGTCCCTCGGGGAGAAAGGGGATTAAAATAAAGGTAAGAAGAAGACATATATAAAACTATCATACACCTTTGCAAGCAGTGTATAAATTATAATATTTCAAGAACACCCTTTCCTGAATAGTTAACTTAATTAAAGAGGCAGAGTTATTAGTATCATGTCATACTGTATTAGAGGAAGAAAATAAAAGCTTAAGTCTTCTGACACTTTCCTCTGTTCTTTCTTAGGAAGATACAGTTCTCCGTTTAGCCTCCTAAACAAAAGCAGTACACATTCTGGACTCATGTTTGATTTGACTTCTCTCCTTGCCTCTGATTGTTTAACTTTTGACAGTGACCTCATCCTTCCCAACACAAGATTTTAACCACAATGAATCAGGCTGTAAAAGGGCAAGGCAAGATACATATACATATAATGCAGTATCATAGCAAATCACAACAAGGCAATATAAGAATGCTCTACAAAGCAAGGCCAGGCATCAGACTTATAGCTTGCCAGTATAACAACATGGAAGGCTTATTTCTGTGTTTTTTTAAAATCAGGTTTATATGGTATCCTACTTGTTCCCATCACAGATTGTATATGTGGGATTCTCAGTCCATCCAGGCAAGGACCAGGCCTGAGCTTGAAGAAGGTGGTTGTCTTCTGTACCCGATTGCAACTGTGCAGCCTAGAACAAGAGGGCTTGAACAAACCTCAGGAAAGGCTAGGAGACTTGACTGCCCACAAAGGATCAGATACCAGGGATCAGACTACCAAGACTCCAGTTTTGTTGGGCCTGACTTTAAATATTTTCCCTTTCTTGATATTATCAATTTTATGCTTTAAACAATTTTATAATTTATGTTAATTGAAAGGCAGGGTAAAAATGCAATAAACAAATAAACAAATAAATTTGCCATTTTTTTCATGGTAGCCACATTGTTGCCTCTCTTAGGTGGTATTGTTAGTATTATCATCATCACGCATTGATTCTGTTTTTTGAAAAAAATGTTTTGTTAAAACATTAATGTAAGTATGCAAAACATATAATGTAATGATCTGCTTGCCAATTTTGAGCTTTCCCACCTTAAAAATAGTTCCAGGGTGCCTGGGAAATCATCTTTAGACCTTGCTGCTTAACATGGTAAGGTCAAAACTTATTTCTTGTTAGACTGCTACTTCCAGATTAAAACACTACATAATTATCTGACTGAACATGCCCCATTCCTGGCCACTTTCCCTCATTCACACTAACTGTTGTACTATTTACACAATCCATTTCCTATTTTGTGATTTCTAGCTCTCCCTGATTCCTAGTTTTCCTTTCTCACAGTCCGTGTTGCTATTGTATGTGTTGTGCACTTTCTGAATTTCCTTTCACTCTGAGCAAGTCAGTAGCTGAATGTTCTTTCAGCTTGAATCCAGTTGCATAATTAGATACGGTGCGACTTGTCCTCTTCTCTTACCCAGGAGCTGGTTGAGTGTCTTCCAACACAGGAGTGGCATCTTTCAACACTATCTGTTACTTCGTTTTGGATTGTGTCATCATGGGGTTTTCATAGTAAAAGACTTTAAGAAGTAGTTTACTGCTGGTTCCTCATGCACAGTACAAGAGTTAGCTAAAGTGCCACTGCCATGGTTTTCTCTAACAATATCACCTTCCACTATTGCTGCTACCCAGTAGATATTTGAAACATTTAGTCTCAGTGGCAATGCTACCAGCAGAATAGTCTCTTACCTTGTGGAACCACAGAATCTCACCACCACAGAAAAGTGCAAAGGTGGGAACTGAAGACTTACTGCTTTGTAACCTATGGCTGTCCTGTCTGTGTCTATCTTGTTACGTTGAAGTCCTCCAAAACCCATTGAGTGAATGGGTCTGATCCATGTAAGACTCATTTAATGAAGGACTATCAAGGTCAGAGACCTGGGCGGTGAGCCAGCCCAGAGAAGGGAGTGTGAGAGCCAGCAAAAGTCCAGCCAGGAGGAGACAAGAAAGCATTTCACACAAGAGAGTTCATTTACCAGAGCATCAAGCAAAAGCCGTAGTCAGAGTTCCAAAAGGCAAGGGTCAAGAGATCAATTCAAGGTAGCAGGAACCA